>WNGS01043483.1:0-19444 GCA_020271785.1 Procambarus virginalis
CGCATTACAAGTTTCCAGAGTTTTGTAACAAACTTTCCTAATTTCCTGTGACGTTTTGGGCAACAATATGAAAAATGGCATACGCTGTGCACGATGAATGTGCACTTTACGTTGGTGAAGTGGAAGACACAAATGAAGTGGAGACGAAGATAAAGTGAAAGACGGAAATGTGGAAGGCAACATTTTAGAACAATGTGTATGTTCTGGATGCCACAAGGAGGTGAGATCGTCAGATCATGCAATTCTGTGTGCAATATGCCAACAATGGAGGCATAGACAATGTGGTACTGGAGTTTCTAGTGAAAAATACCATCGTTTACGTGAATCAAAATTAGAGGAAACAAATTTCCTCTGGTGCTGTCCTGATTGCTCTACACTTACATTGTATGAAGATGAGAACACGACCAGAGAGATAAATTTAGCAGAAGAAGTAACAAGTAAGTACGAAGCATCCTTCACGGTAGACCTCCGATAGAGAATGTCGCTGTTGTCCAGGACACGTCTATCCGAGACGAATTAATACCATCAACTCTGTCACAAGACGCCCCTCTTACCTGGGAGATAATTCCAACAGGCACGAGGCGTGGGAAACCAGACTACATAATAGTCACGGATATACATATACTATACGCAAGGAAACGGATTTAGCGACTTACTGGTGGTGCAGTATTCGACAGAAGAGCACCGTTGCTTTGCCACAGTCATCCAATATGGAAAGGATTTCAAGCAAGGAGCCAATGTCACAATCATTGGGTGATCCAGGTGCTCTAGCAACGACCAAGGTTACTGTAGCTGCCAAGGAGCGCTGCAAAGCAAATCCCTTAATTTCAGCAGCATCTGTGGTAGAGGAAGAGCTCATGAGTTTCAAGGAGACCCATATCAATGCCCACCAACTTCCAAATCCAGCATACATCGTCAGGACAGCAAACCGAATTCGCCAGGCTTCCCGGTCTCAACATCCTCAGGCATTGGACTTCAGCTGGTTGACTTCAGCCTGGTGACAGAAACCATCCCTGCTGGTTCCTAAAAAAGACATTACAATATATGACAAGCTAGACGGGACGTGTGTGCCAGACATATCATATTGGCCACGGACAGTCAGCTGCGCCTACTCAAGGATGCCAAGGTCTGGTATATAGACGGCACCTTTAAAGTGGTCAGGAGACCCTTCACTCAGCTACTATCAATTCACGCCTTCCTCCGCTCAGGGGATCACTTAAAACAAGTCCCCTAATGTTCGCCTTAATGACCGGTAAATCTAAAGGCGACTATACCATGCGGTAAGCACGTTATTGTAACTTCCTTAGTTATCATATAATAATAATATTAATAATAATAATATACAATAATAATAATTAAGGGCGAAGAAAGACCCAATACATGGTTTGTGTGTGTGTGGTGTGTGTGTGGTGTGTGTGTGTGTGTGTGGTGTGTGTGTGTGTGGTGTGTGTGTGTGTGTGTGTGTGTATTAAACCATTTTGGGACGAACTGTCATATCCGTGGTGTTAAACAACATTCTGAACAAAGTTTGCAAGTGCTTACATTTATTGTTTGGCAGAGTGGCTCACTTGCGTCCATTCATTAGATAATAAATATAGAATAATAATATTATTTGATTGTGTCGGGGGACAGGCAGCCAATATATATAATATATATATATTTATATATTATATTATATATATATATATATATATAAATATATATATATAATATATATATATTTTTTTTTTTTTAGTTTGTGAGGGTACCACCTCTGGTG
The DNA here is from genome assembly GCA_020271785.1 of Procambarus virginalis. Taxonomy (NCBI): domain Eukaryota; kingdom Metazoa; phylum Arthropoda; class Malacostraca; order Decapoda; family Cambaridae; genus Procambarus; species Procambarus virginalis. The sequence continues at coordinate 1,760 of WNGS01043483.1, forward strand.
CCAATGTGGGGACCCATAGCCTCGGAGAAGAAAATAAAACGTATTCAGAGGAGACCTTGTGGTTTCTCACTGAACACTAATATTTTCTTCTCCTACCACCCCCATTCTTTTGTATGTACACATATAATTTGCTTTATTTGAACTTTGTTACAAAAAAGGAGTTACATATAGGTTACAAAGATATTTATCATAAGTTGTCGAGTTCCTCCAGCTCCTCAGATGGCGGGCAGGAACCCTGGATGCAGTGCGCATTTCCCCTCTGTATCGCCACGCTGAGGCGCTGGAAAAGAAAGCTGGCAGCTCTAGGGTCCCTTGTTGTTTCAATGAGCCTAGAACCCAGTTCCTTCAAAAAACTGGTAGCACTTTTACCCCAGGCGCCGAGTGTCTCAGAAGCAATGGGGACAAAATTGTAGTGGTGATCCAGTTCTCTATACTTACGGGATTTGGCTGCTTCCCTGTGGGTGGCAGCGCCACCTGGTTGTGCAACACTGAGTTCAATGTAGGTGTTAGCCAGGGTTGATACGCACGTGTAGTCCCATACCAACTGCTTGCCATTCTTCCAGGGGTTCACTGTGATACCATCCGGGCGACCAATAAGAGCATCAGAGTTACGGGGCGTTAGGTAACGAGGCTCTCTCTCAGCTGGGCATCCAGCTGTGGTGAGGCTCCTCTTGATGATGTCGTTAACTTCACTGTGCCTCGAGTGCCATCCTCCGTGTACTTGGCAGAGTAGGCCATGGTGGCCGTACCCGTCAGCCACCACCTCGCCGCAAATACACCTATATCTGGTGTGGATTGGGGCAGCAAGGCGGAGGGCCACAGCAATTCGGAGGGCGTGTGGTGTGAGACGCGTGCCAGTTGCCGACATTGGGGTTGCTAACAGGAAATCCCCTGCATGTGGGGCTGCTACTGCTGTGAGGCGAGCAATGTCGTGCTGTGTTGATGCAGCATCCAGGCACTCTGCAGCAACTTTGTCTACAATGGGGCCATCCCAGCTGGATTGCCTGTGGGCTTTTGGGGATGGTGGTTGAGGTGAGGGCCTGCACGAGAGGCCCACTCTGTGGCACAGCGTGTAAAATTGGGATCATGTACACCTGCCAGCTGATGTAAGTGGGCAGGTAGAATTTCCTTCACAAGGTCGTCGGATGCTGATAAGGAGGACAGGAAGGCTGGAACAGCGATTTGCGTTGCTGTTCGAACTCCGAGGCCCCAAGTCTTACGGGAAGAGAGGCTTGTTTCCACTGCAGGTCATCAAGAGAGAGGTTAAGGGCTTTTTCTAGCATTGATTTCAGTAACCGGTCATACTCACTTAGTTTTTGCTACTGTAAGATGGTGAACACCTCAGAAAGTAGGTTAACCTGGGGAGGGACAGACATCTGGTGATGAGGTAGAGTGCATCATGAGCATCAATATCCTCAATCCTCCCATCCATCCTCTTAAGGTCGGCGATTTTCTTATCAAGGACCTCATCGATGGCTTTCAACCCCAGGGGAGCTCCTAGGAGTGTGCTGTCTTCAGGTTTAGTTTTATGGATGTTTGGCAGAAGACCTCTATTCTCTCTACGATGCCCTGGTTGGAACATATTATTTCACATTTAGAAGGGTTCAGGGTGAGGCCTAAAACTGCACCTTGCTCCTGGATTTTTCTGATGTCCTCCAGGAGGGAGTCTTGGGAACCAGCTAGGGTACCATCATCCAAGAACCAGATGTTAAGCTCGCTGGACAGGACCTCTGTGACTTGTTTGATGACTAAGCAGAAAAGGAGAGGAGCAAGGGGGTCACCCTGTTGGACGCCTTCCCGCGAGTCAATTTCATGTTTGCAAAAAGTAGCTTAAGATCCATACTGTAGCATGAATGTACGAAAGGGTAGAGGGAAGGGAAATGACTATGAACCGCACGGAGTACAGCATCCCTCCGCACCAAATTGAAGGCATTTTTGAAATCTAGCTTGATAAGGCCTTTTCGTCTGTGATGTTGGCGATGAAGGCTCGAGCTGCATGGGCTGCCGCCTCACACCCTTGTGGAATGCCAAACCCAAGCTGTTTTGGCTTCAGCATGTTGGCCGCTGCATCACTAACTGTTCTTGCAGCTGCCTTTGCGACGAGACGCCGGAGAGAATTGCCCACAGCTATTGGCCTGATCCCTCCATCCTTTTTCTTTAGAGCACAGAGGGATGCTCCAAAAAAAAAAAAAAAAATATAGATATATATATTATATATATATATAGTAGATATATATATATATATATATATAGATAGATATATATATATATATATAATAAAAATATATCTATATATAAAGAAATAATATATAGATATATATATATATATATATATAATATCTATATATATATATATATATATATATTATATTATATATATATATATATATATCGTTATACCTGGCTAACTCGTGGGTATCTATTTACTGCTAGGTTAACAGGCTTATTAGGTGATATAAAACGCGCCCAATAATTGCTGTCTCGCCTGGATTTCAAACATGGAATTAATCTCGACTATGAAGCGAGAATGTATCCGATTGTCTTGCAGATTATGACAGTGGTAGTAAAATATAAATAACAATGGTTTTGATTTTATTGTCGTGTTAGTTTAGTTCATTAAAAATATAACACATACCTGTCCTGAGAGCGGCAGTGGGAACGGTATAGGGGGGGGGGGATATTAATTAGGTCTTAAATATGGTGGCATTATTAAATAAGTAACCTAATTTTGCTACCAGATGTTTTGTAAGTACTGTTCAGTGTGATTTAATTTTTCCATCCTATTTGTACGTTTCAGGTGATCGATTCCCTCAAGACAATAATGATCGGACAAGAGCTTGAAGTAGAAGAGGTGGTGATGGATTTCGAGGTTGCTTTGTGGGGTGTAGTGAGAGAGCTGTTACCAGCTGTACACATTCACGGCTGCACATTCCACTGGACACAAGCAGTTTGGCGAAAGGTTCAAGAATTTGGGCTGGCAGCTGCTTACATGGAATACGGCCAGGTGTATAGCCTAGTAAAAAATTTACTAGCCTTGCCATACTTACCGAAGCGCCACATAAGTAAGGCGTTTACTGAATTTGAAAAGTCGGCTAGTAGTTCACCCTTAACGACACAGTTAACCAGTTACATAAAAAATACGTGGCTGTGCAACAGTGTGTGGGAAGTGGGGAACTGGTGTGCATTCAGACGACTGGTGAGGACCAACAATGGTAGAAGGCTGGCACCAGCGTCTGAATCAAAGGGCAGTGAGGGACAACTTATCTTTATATATTTTAATCCCTTTACTGTACCGTGAGGCGTCCATTGTAACCTTGCAATACCAACTGGTTTCTGAGTTAAAGCTAAAGTCCATTCGCCGCAAGGGCAATAAGGAAAAACAAGAACATTTATGGAAACTTTGGGACCGTTACGAGGAAAAACAGATAAGCACCTCACAGTTCCTTAAGGAATGTTCACGTTTTATCCCAGGAAGTTCCTAAACTAGCATTAGAAAAAAACAGTACTGGTTGTTATTTTACTTAAGTTAGTTGTAAATGATAATGTAAAAATAGCCACTATTCACTGAGTATTTCTGTGGGTTGGAAGAAAACGCACCACGTGGGGGCTTAATTTATTATTAATTATATAAATTAATTACTTAACATAATAATTACAAATTAATTATAAAATTAATTATTATATAAATTACTTACAAAGTAATTAATACGAAATTTATCACAAATTAAAATAATCATAAATGATTATTAAAGAAGTTCTTGCATGAAGAAGCATAGGCTAATTATAACGACTAAATGGATAAATAAATACTGCCTCATAATGAATAGTGAATGGGCATAAAAATTATACAGCAAATAATGGATAGCCGTTATCATGCTAATGTAATTCAATTGCCGTGAAATCTGTAATTAGACTGCGGTAATTCCAGTTCTTGGTATTCTTGGCTTATCACTTTGGGGGTTCCGTCGGAGCACCCCCCAAAGGTAACACAAATTCATTGCAAATTGGGACAAGTGTCCTCGGCAAGCTGCAATAGCGCCTTCCCCTGTAAGGCCAGGGGAAGCAGAGGAACCTGGGAGGCGGGTGGGCGTTTTGTAGTGTAACGTCCGGGAGACGGCCAGCAAGAGTGGCCGAGTCCCCTGGACGCGCTTAAATGCCCCAGCGTGATGCGCACGCAACCAAGGACGGTTAGTCACAGATATGGTATTACGTTTTCTTCTGCCCCCAGAAATTTCGCCGTTTGCTTGCATACAGCGACTATTTTCTGTGGGTTGGAAGAAAACGCACCACGTGGGGGCTTAATTTATTATTAATTATATAAATTAATTACTTAACATAATAATTACAAATTAATTATAAAATTAATTATTATATAAATTACTTACAAAGTAATTAATACGAAATTTATCACAAATTAAAATAATCATAAATGATTATTAAAGAAGTTCTTGCATGAAGAAGCATAGGCTAATTATAACGACTAAATGGATAAATAAATACTGCCTCATAATGAATAGTGAATGGGCATAAAAAATTATACAGCAAATAATGGATAGCCGTTATCATGCTAATGTAATTCAATTGCCGTGAAATCTGTAATTAGACTGCGGTAATTCCAGTTCTTGGTATTCTTGGCTTATCACTTTGGGGGTTCCGTCGGAGCACCCCCAATCCCGTGAGGGCCAGCGGCGCGGAACCCCCACCCCCGAAGGGCGAGCGGAAGCTGGCTGCAAAAGTGGGTACATGCCTTCTCGGTACCTTGGCCGTAAGCGTGCCCGTATGCCCGGAGAGGCCATTAAAAAACAGTCAGTCTTACATGATCCTGACTGAAAAAGGTACCATTCCGGGCCTACTGGGCAAATGCTGCGAGGAGACGCAGCTCGCTTGGAGGGCCGTCGGAGTACCATCTTGACGAGCCGAGGAGCGGGAGGCGGGAAGCCCCCGCCTGTGGACTGGGTGGAGTACATAGCGCGGGGTTGTACTCCATGTAGGAAGCGCTTGTCGCCGCGGGGAATGACTGGTCGTTCCCGTGTTTTTCTTCGTCGTAGTAGCCCGCCCTCACAGAGACCAGACCTGATGTCTGGCCCCAGGGCGGGTGTGGGAATGTGAACGCTGTCCTCTCCGAGGCCGACTCCCCAGGGTCGACCCCGTGTCGGCTGTTGTCACTGGTGAGCCCCGCGGGTGCTGAGTGGAGGTGTCCGCTTGGAAGCGGGTAGTTCGTCTCCCAGGATACCTCTCCCGGGGGGCATGAGAGCCGTGTTCCACCTTTCGGGCCACGCCGTGTGTTCCTCGATCATCACAGGATTTCCTCGTCCTCGTTCGATCGTGGATCTGGAATTATCAAAGCAGTAAGGGTGGGCAGGAGATGGTGTGCCGAGTTAACAAAAAGGCAGAGGCCCAGTTACATAGGATCCGCACCATAATTTGACTGGCGGCTGCGAGTGTGGGCCAACTGTATGCGACACCTGTTGCGAAAGGCAGGAATGGTGGAAGTGGGTGAAGCCCCAAGCATAACTGAGTGGGGAGTAACTGAAAAGCCTAGCGTGGTACTGCCAGATACAATAAGTGCAACTCCTGGGACAAACGGACGCCTCCTCCGTCGTAACTAAGAGGAGTAAATGCCAGCGTCAAGTAACTAGTACGCACGGCACGGCAGTTATTAATGAAAATTTATTTTATAATTCATATAAATATTTTATACAAATTACAAATTATTAAATAAATTTAATAAATAATAATATATACAATAGTAATATATAAATAAATAGAATACAGATTTAAATATAATAAACTTTTTAAAAATTAAAAAGTATTATAATACATGTTTTATAGACACAATTTATATTAAGTAATATAAATTATAAGTCAATGTTAGGGCACAGTGCAGCCGGAGTACTGTGGGGGCGCCTAGGGCTGCATATAGTGTGGCGAAGTCCGACTCGCCAAGCAGCGGGGAGGTACCAAGGAACGCCAACAGGCCAAGGTATGAGGGGTGTGAGGTGGCGTGGCACTGCAGAAACACTTACGCCCAACAAGACGAATGAGAACTGTAATGGAATTATATTAAGAATGGTTAGAAATTGCGTTCTTCCCTACTCTCGTGCAGATCCTCGTTTAGGACACTCCATCTGCAGCCTCGTCAGCTGTACCTAGCTGCAAGAAAGTGTTCGGCCAGGACATCAGGAGCTGGCAGAGCCCCAAGGGCATGCTCAGATGAACCACCACCAGCTGTGCCAACGGCTCCTGGATCGTCGTGTGGGACCCCAGCAGCTGGGCTTGAATATAAAGAATGACGAAGTGTAAAGAAACGGCGGTCGTGTATAAATAGTTGGGTGACCGAGCATGCTCAGCTGCAACGCCACCAGCTGAGCCTACGCATCGGCTGGGACCTCAGCAGCTGGGCTCGTTCCCCTGGGGCGTGCTCAGCTACTCACCGCCAGCTGGCAATATATAATACAAGAATTAGAAATGAATAAAGAATGACAAAATGCAAGGAACAGCAAACGTACGTGAATAAAGAGGGAGGCTGACAAGCTCGGCTGCAACAGCACCAGCTGAGCCCTCCGGAGCATAAGATACGGTATTTAATTTACATACACATAAACAATGGATGTATATAAGGGCGTGCTCGGCTGGGCCTTCAGCTGCTGAGACACGGCAGCATATAAGCAATTATAGTAGTAATTAATAAATCATAATGATGAATAAGCCTAACGGTTAAATAATTAACAAATTAAATTTTTTTTTTTCAATAACCGTAATGACTGGTTAATTAAATTTCATTACTAGGGCACCCTCTGTTGGAAGACTGCCAGCTGAGCCTGTGGCTGCTGGAACATCGGTTGTGGCCAGGTCAGCCGGGACTACAGCAGCCGCGCTTGGGCCCAAAGGCATGCTCAGCTGGATCGCCGCCAACTGTGCCATTAGCTGCGGGATCATCGGCTGGGACCACATCAGCCGGAACTACAGCAGCTGTGCATAGCCCCCCATGGGCGATCATAGCTGGAACACCACCAGCTAAATGATAATGTAAAAATAGCCACTATTCACTGAGTATTCTCAGTGAATATCCTATCCTTCGGGGGCGCCTTGTTTCTAAACGTGTTAGTCTTAAATCCTTTAATCTCAAATCTTGCTACAATGTACCTCTTAATTAATATATGTTATGTACTCTCGCAACCCAATGTACCTTCTTGTATATAAATAAATAGATTTAAACTGTAAGGGGGTATGGTTTGCACCTTGCTATTATAATAATGGAAAAATAATGGAAGAAAAAAATGGAAATAATGGAAAAATAATGGAAGAAAAATAATGGAAAAATAAGCGCTAATTATATGAACAAGTGCCATGTATTAATGGCAGCGAACAACAGCGAACACAAACCAGCGCATATACGAACGGAATGGTTTGTATGTACAAATTCCTCAGTGAACGAAGTTGTTTCTAGCCCGGTATCCGAAATTGCAGTAGACGACTTGACCAGTCCCCGGTCCGGATATCTTTTATACATTCGGCTGTTAATTCCCACAAGCGTTGAGGACAAACCTCTCGAGTGTCCTGAGTGTGGGAAGAGGTTCAGTCTGTTTAGTCATATGATGACTCACAATTTAGTGCATTCTCCTATCTTATTCCATTCGGCAGACAATCCCCCAAGTGTATAGCCCCCACAAGTGTAGATGACAAACCTCACGAGTGTCCCATGTGCGGGAAGAGGTTCAGTCTGCTTCGTCTTATGAAGACTCACATTTTAGTGCATTCGGATGTCAAACCTCACGAGTGTCCAGAGTGTGGTAAGAGTTTCTGTCGTCTTGGCCATCTGAAGAGACACTTATTAAGGCATTCAGAGGAACGCCGTTTCGTGTGTGCAGTGTGGCAGGAGTTTTAAGAACGTGAAGCTATATTAACACACATGTTAAATCATTGGCGGTTCGCCCTCATGAGTGTCGAGGATGTGGAAAAAGATTCAGGCGTCTTCGAAGTCTGAAGTCCGTGTGTTACTGCATTGTGTTCCGGAAGGCCACATTACTCAATGCCTTATCCTATATGAGCAGTGCGCCAGTGCAGCATTTGATGCAACTAGGGAGAATGTCATGGCACATTGCGAAGGAGCCTAGTGCCAGTTACCCAATACAATGTCGGGGTATGCACAAAGAAGGGCTCATTTCTTAAACAGTCTTTATGTCTGGCTATGTGTTTTCACTTTTCCCGTTTATTATTTCCCCTCATTCATTTATCCATGCTGATCACTTATCTATGATATTTCGCTCCTCATTTGGCTTGCCCGCCTGCGGGCGGGCCTAGCTGCTGTAGTTACGGCTGAAGTAGTCCCTGCCAAGGGTCCAGCAGCTAATGGCCCAGCTGCCCTCGGGCCAGGCCCAGCTGCCCTCGGGCCAGGCCCAGCTGCCCTCGGGCCAGGCCCAGCTGCTGATGTCTTGGCTGCCGTGGATACGCTGCCGATGACCCAGCAGCTGATAGGCCAGCAGTCGGTGTGCCGGCTGAACATGCCCCTGGGGGCCAAGCCCAGCCGTCGATGTTCAGGCTGATGTGGTTCCGGCCGACGGTCCAGCAGTCGTCGGCCCAGCTGGTGGTGTGCCAGCTGAGCATGCCCCCTGGGGGCCAAGCACAGCTGCTGTTGTTCCGGCTGATGCGGTCCCAGCCGATGATCCAGCAGCTGAGCACAGCCGGAGGGCCGGAGGAAGCCGGAGAGCTTCCTGGCATTACGTTGGTACTGGATGAATATGTTAGGTTGGGCTGACCTAACCTAACTACCCAACCTAACCTAACCTAACTTAACCAAACCAAACCAACCCAAACCTAACCTAACCTATCCGGCGCTTGGTTCGTCATGTTTAGTTGGCGTCGCCAGCTCTATATTTCGTCTAATTTTTTAATAAAAATATATTTTCCAGATTAGAATTATGCCGGAGCAGCCGGCCCATCTCCATTATTCTAAGGTACAGNACTTCGAATTTCGATACGAAATTACATTATTTCAGAGTGAAAATAGGTTTGATCATGTTCTACGTGCAGCACCAACATTACAGTAAGTAAATATACCCATATTTCTTCATTACTTACGTAATGCAAGGAGGATTTGGGTAGATTTGGGTAGATTTGGGTAGATTTGGGTAATTCTACGGACCGGCTGTGGTACGGCTGAAGTAGTCCCTGCCAAGGGTCCAGCAGCTAATGGCCCAGCTGCCCTCGGGCCAAGCCCAGCTACTGATGTCTTGGCTGCCGTGGATACGCTGCCGATGACCCAGCAGCTGATAGGTCAGCAGTCGGTGTGCCGGCTGAACATGCCCCTGGGGGCCAAGCCCAGCCGTCGATGTTCAGGCTGATGTGGTCCCGGCCGACGGTCCAGCAGTCGTCGGCCCAGCTGGTGGTGTGCCAGCTGAGCATGCCCCCTGGGGGCCAAGCACAGCTGCTGTTGTTCCGGCTGATGCGGTCCCAGACGATGATCCAGCAGCTGAGCACAGCCGGAGGGCCGGAGGAAGCCGGAGAGCTTCCTGGCATTACGTTGGTACTGGATGAATATGTTAGGTTGGGCTGACCTAACCTAACTACCCTAACCTAACCTAACCTAACTTAACCAAACCAAACCAACCCGAACCTAACCTAACCTATCCGGCGCTTGGTTCGTCATGTTTAGTTGGCGTCGCCAGCTCTATATTTCGTCTAATTTTTTTAATAAAAAATATTTTCCAGATTAGAATTATGCCGGAGCAGCCGGCCCATCTCCATTATTCTAAGGTACAGTCCTGCCCGTGTTCCCCTCCACGCCCGCGTGTGCGGCGCCCTGTTGTAGTTGGGATTGTCCCGGCGCCTGGCGTGTACCCAGCGCCTGTCCCGGCTGCTGATGTTCCGGCGGAAGTGGTTCCCGCCGATGGTCCAGCAGCCGAAGGCTGGCATGCTGAGCTAGCCCCTGGGGGCAAAGCACAGCTGCTGTTGTTCCGGCTGATGTGGTGCCAGCCGATGATCCAGCAACTGTTGGCACAGCAGGTGGTGAGCCAAGCTGAGCATGCCCCTGGGGGCCGAGCACAGCTGCAGCTAGCCGGTCACCAAAACAAACCTACCGAACCTAACCTAACTGATGCTTGGTTCGTCGTCTTTATTAGGCGTCACCAGCTCTTCATTTCGGCTAATTTTTTAATAAAAATATAATTTTCAGATTAGAATTATGCCGGAGCAGCCGGCCCATCTCCATTATCCTAAGGTACAGTCCTGCCCGTGTTCCCCTCCACGCCCGCGTGTGCGGCGCCCAGTTGTAGTTAGGATAGTCCCCGGTGCCCAGCGTGTACCCAGCGCCTTTCCCAGCTGCTGATGTTCCGGTGGAAGTGGTTCCCGCCGATGATCCAGCAGTCGAAGGCTGAGCATGCTGAGCATGCCCCTGGGGGACAAGCACAGCTGCTGTTGTTCCGGCTGATGTAGCGCCAGCCGATGATTCAGCAACTGATGGCACAGCTGGTGGAGTGCCAAGCTGAGCCTGCCCCTGGGGGTCGAGCACAGCTGCTGTTGTTCCGGCGGATGTGGCCCCAGCCGATGAGCCAGCGACTGTTGGCACAGCTGGTGGGGTCCCGAGCTGAGCATGCCCCTGGGGGCCGAGCACAGCTGCTGTTGTTCCGGCGGATGTGGTCCCAGCCGATGTCTAGCAGCTGAGGGCACAGCTGGTGGTGTTCCAGCTGTGCATGCCCCTGGGGGCTAAGCACAGCTGCTGTTGTTCTGGCTGATGAGGTCCCAGCCGATGATCCAGCATGCCGATGGCACAACTGGTGGTGTTTATTACCAGTCCCGGCTGATGTGGTCCCAGCCGATGATCCAGCAGCTGACGGCACAGCTGGCTGTGTGCCAGCTGAGCATGCCCTGGGGGCCAGGCACAGCTGCTGTCGTTCCAGCTGATGAGGTCCCAGCCGATGATCCAGCATGCCGATGGCACACCTGGTGGTGTTTATTACCAGTCCCTGCTGATGTGGTCCCAGCCGATGATCAGCAGCTGACGGCACAGCTGGCGGTGTGCCAGCTGAGCATGCCCTGGGGGCCAAGCACAGCTGCTGTTGTTCCGGCTGATGTGGTACCAGCCGATGATCCAGCTCCTGATGCCACAGCTGGTGGCGTTTCCAAGCTGAGCATGACCCTGGCGGCCAAGCACAGCTGCTGTTGTTCCGGCGGAGGTGGTTCCAGCCGATGATCCAACAGCTGACGGCACAGCTGGCGGTGTTCCAGCTGATCATGCCCCTGGGGGCCAAGCACAGCTGCTGTCGTTCCGGCTGATGTGGTCCCAGCCGACGATCCAGCAGCTGACGGCACAGCTGGTGGTGTTACAGCAGAGCATGCCCCTGGGGGCCAAACACAGCTGCTGATGTTACGGCGGAAGTGGTCCCAGCCGATGATCCAGCAGCTGAGGGCACAGCTGGTGGTGTTCCAGCTATGAATGCCCCTGGGGGCTAAGCACTGCTGCTGTAGTTCTGGCTGATGTGGTACCAGCCGATGATCCAGCAGCTGATGTCATAGCTGGTGGTGTTCCGGGTGAGCACGCCCCTGGGGGACAAGCCCATCGGCTGTAGTCCAGCTGATGAGGTCCCTGACGATAATCCAGCAGCTAAGTGCACAGCTGGTGGTGGTCCAGCTGAGCATGCCCCTGGGGGCCAAGCCCGGCTGCTGTAGTTCCGGCTGATGTGGTCCCAGCTGATGGTCCAGCAGCCGCAGGCTCCGCTGGCAGTCTTCCAGAGGAGCGTGCCCTTCCCAGCTGCTGAGGTCCCAGCCGATGGTCCAGCAGCTGATGGCACAGCTGAGGGTGTTCACCTGAGCATGCCCTGGGGCGCCAGGACCAGTTCTGGATGTCCTGGCTGAAGATTTTCGCGCAGCTGCAAGGTCCAGTTGCCGAGGCTGCAGATGGCGTGTCCCGAACGAGGATCTTCACGAGGGACGAAGGGAAGTAAGCTTTTTCTAACCATTCTTGCTAATAATTTTGTTACAGTTCTCATTTGTCTTGTCGAGCGTAAGTGTTTCTGCAGTTCCATGCCACTTAACCCCCTCTTGCCTTGGCCTGTTGGTGTCCCTTAGTATTCCCGCTTACACTGGGGGCCAGGCACAGCTGCCGTTGTCCCGGCTGGTGGGGTACCACCCGATGATTCAGCGGCTGCTGGCCCAGCTGGTGGTGTTCCAGCTGAGCTTGCCCCTGGGGGCCATGTGCAGCTGCTGTTGTCACGGCTGATGCGGTACCAGCCGATGAGCCAGCAGCTGATGGCACAGCTGGTGGTGTTCCAGCTGGGCACGCCTAGGGGCCAAGCACAGCTGCTGTTGTTCCGGCTGAGGTGGTCCCAGCCGATGATCGGCAGCTGATGGCCCAGCTGGTGGTGCCCCAAGCTGCGCATGCCCCTGGGGGCCAGGCACAGCTGCTGCTGTTCCGGCCGATGAGGTACCAGCCGAGGATCCAGCAGTCGATGGCCAAGCTGCTGGTGTTCCACCTGAGCAGGCCCCTGGGGGCCAAGCGCAGCTGCTGTTGTTAAGGCTGAGGTGGTCCCAGCCAATGATCCAACAGCTGATGGCCCAGCTGGTGGTGTCACAAGCTGAGCACGCCCCTAACGCATTTTCTCTCCTTTTAATAATAAATTTGTTACAGTTCTCATACGTCTTGTTGAGCGTAAGGGGTTCCGCAGTTCGATTCCACTTAACACCCTCTTTCCTTGGACTGTTGGCGTACCTTAGTATCTCCCCGCGGCATAGCGATATGGACTTAGCTGCACTCTAGGCAGTCTTCGGAGCCACCTGCAGTCCACTGGCTGAACTGTGCTTTAACATTGACTTAATTTATGTTATTTAACATAATTTACATTATAATTCTTTATATTCTACAATTTTATTGTATTTTATTATCTTTCTATTATTCATCGTCTTATTAAATTTAATTGATAATTTAATTTATGTAAAAATACTTATATAAATCCTATTATATATAACTTAATATTGGTACTTGCCGTGCCTGTGCCTACCAACTCTCGACGCAGCCCGCTCAGCTATGCCTGGGACTTTATTCAATCCTACCTATTCCTGCCTTCCGCGACAGGTGTCGCAGCCAGTTATCCCACTCTCGCAGCCTAAGTCGCCAGCAGTATACTTTGATGCGGTTCCACGCACCTGTGCCTTTGCTCTTCACGTTAACTCTGCACACCAGCCCCTGCCCACCCTTACTGCTTTATTACTTCCAGACCCACAACAGAACGAGGACGACGAAAACCTGTGATGATCGTGGAAGGCGCAGTGGGGCTATGAACGGTGGACCACGGCTCTCATGCCCACCGTGCGAGGTATACTAGGAGGCAACCGACTCCCTTCTAAGCAGACACCTCCACTCCACACCCGAGGGGCTCACCACAGCGACAACGACCGACTCGGGGTCGACCCTGGCGAGTCGGCCTCGGAGTGGACAGCGTCCACATTCCCACACCCGCCCTGGGGCCAGCCATCCAGGACTGGTCTCTGCGAAGGTGGGCTACTACGAGGAAGATAAACACGGAAACAACCAGTCATTCCCCACGGTGACACGCGCTGCCTGCATGGAGTACAAACCCGGCAGTATGTACTCCTCCCAGTCCACAGTGGGGGGCTTCCCGCCTCCCCGCTCCACGGCTCGTCAAGATGGTACTCCGCCGGCCCACCAAGTGAGCTGCGTCTCCTCGCAGCATCTGCCAAGTAGACCCGGAAAGGTACCTTTTTCAGTCTGGGTCAAGGAAGACCGACTGTTTTTTAATGGCCTCTCCGGGCATACGGGCACGCTTATGGCCACAGTAGCGAGGAGGTGCGTTCCTACGTATAGCAGCCAGCTTCCGCTCACCCTTCGGGGTGGGGGTTCCGCGCCGCTGGCCCTCACGGGATTGGGGGTGCTCCGTCGGAACCCCCAAAGTGATAAGCTCAATAATAGTCATCTATGATTATTATTTTAATTTATGTAATAAATTTTGTAATAATTAATTTTGTAATTAATTTATATAATTAATTTTGTAATTAATTTATATAATAATTAATTTATGTAATTAATTTACATAATAATTAATAATAAATTAAGCCCCCACTTGATGTGCATTTTCTTCCAAGCCACAGAAAATAGACGCTGTATGCAAGGCAAACGGCGGAATTTCTGGGAAGGAAGAAAACGTAATACCATACTCGGTGGCTAACCGACCATGGTTGAGCGTGCATCTTGGGGGGGGGGGGTATTTACGCGCGCACGGGGACGCACCAATCGTCTTGCTGCTGCGTTCCCGGGCGATACACTCAAAACGCCCACCCGCCTCCCGGGATCCCCTGCATCCCCCGGCCTTTCCGGGGGAAGACGCCAATGTGGTTTTGCTGAGGACACTTGTCCCAATTTCCAACGAATAGTGTTGCCTTTGGGGGTGCTCCGTCGGAACCCCCAAAGTGATAAGCTCAATAATAGTCATCTATGATTATTATTTTAATTTATGTAATAAATTTTGTAATAATTAATTTTGTAATTAATTTATATAATTAATTTTGTAATTAATTTATATAATAATTAATTTATGTAATTAATTTACATAATAATTAATAATAAATTAAGCCCCCACTTGATGTGCATTTTCTTCCATGCCACAGAAAATATGGCTACTCCCCCTCCTCGTCTAATATATCGATTTGTGTGAAATAGTTTAAATCCATTTATTTGATATTCAGCTAATAGTTCTCTATTTTCTACATTCATGCACGTTTCCGTAAGTTGCAATAATATCTATTTTTTCTGTGCAGACAAGAGCATTTAATTTGTTAATTTTATTTCTTAGACTTCTACTGTTAGTGTAATATACCCTAAGTGAATTGTTATTTTGAGGCCCTTCTTTTTCCTGATCATTTTGCCAATTCCTTTCTCCCACAAACACATACTTTTATTACCTCCTTCCTCCAAATTAATTCCCATACCACTATCTACTAACAGTTTAAACCTAAACAAACACCATTAACCACTGGTTCCAACGAGTTCGCAACAACGGCAATCCCAGCCCTTGATAGATGCACCCCATCATAAGAACATAAGAACATAAGAACAAAGGCAACTGCAGAAGGCCTATTGGCCCATACGAGGAAGCTCCTATTTATAACCACCCATCCCACTGATATACATGTCCAACCCATGCTTGAAACAATCGAGGAACCCCACCTCCACAATGTTATGCGGCAATTGGTTCCACAACTCAACAACCATGTTACTGAACAGTATTTACCCAAGTCTTTCCTAAATCTAAACTTATCCAATTTATACCCATTGTTTCGCGTTCTTTCCTGTGTCGATACTTTTAATACCCTATTAATATCCCCTTTGTTATGTCCATTTATCCACTGGTAAACCGCTATCATGTCACCCCTAACTCTTCGCCGTTCCAGTGAATGCAATTTAGCTTTGTTAACCTTTCTTCATATGAAAGATTTCTAATTTGGGGAATTAACTTAGTCATCCTACGCTGGACACGTTCAAGTGAATTTATATCCATTCTATAATATGGCGACCAAAACTGAACTGCATAATCTAAATGTGGCCTAACGAGAGCAAGATATAGCTTGAGAACCACACCAGGTGTCTTGTTACTAACGCTGCGATTAATAAATCGAGTGTCCGATTTGCCTTAGTACGAACATTCATGCATTGATCCTTTTGTTTTTAAATCTTCTTACTAATTATCACTCCCACGTATCCCTTTCGCAATCTCAACACCATTCTAGCTCGTATCTTGTACTCTATCATCATTACCTTAGCCTCAGAACTTTAGATTTATCATGCCAGTTCTAAATCTGCTATCTGCGCCAGTCCTTTGACCACTTTCAATACCACACTATCTATGAGTCCAACTTGAAGTGATTAGTGAGTCCTCCTCCGGGATTAATTTGCATACCGGCACACGATTTTTGTATCATCGGTAACTTTGCAAATGTTGCTACTCGAACAAATCTAATCTAAATCATTTATATTATACTCTATTAACCAAGTGAATTCATTCTAGGTCCCAGGGCAGGAGCATTGAGGCACATCCACCTTACCAACCATCTTGTTCCACCTCGACTGTGACTCCTTTATACTCACACTCTCTGCTTTCCTTTGGTAGTGGCCCATGGCCCTCCTATGTTCCAGCTAACTTATAGCCACCCGCCGCTCACTCCACTAGTAGCCTCTATGCTTTTTAGATCAGTTCTTTCATGTGGCACTTGTGATCAAACGTCTTTGTCTTAAGCTTCAAGGTAACCAACAACATCTCAATCCTTATCACTATCAACTGCCTAAACGTGATCGACTTAGAATAAAGATAACCACAATTTCGTTTTAACATATTGAACGGCCAATTTCCTGTGGTCTTGGAAGTAACATGCACATCAAGTGGGGCGCTTATTAATATTAATTAATTTATTAATAATTACATAAATTAATTACAAAATTAACTATTAATTGAAGATTAATTACAAATTAATTATTATATAAAGTAATTACAAAATTAACTTATTACAAACAAGTTGATTTCCCTAAATAAAAATAAATAATAATCATGATGACTATTATTGAGCTTTTATCACCTTTGTGGGTTCCGACGGAGCACCCCCCAAAGGCAACACAATTCAATTGGAAATTGGGCCAAGTGTCCTCAGCAAGCTGAAATAGCGCCTTCCCCTGTAATGCCAGGGGAAGCAGAGGAACCCGGGAGGCGGGTGGGCGTTTTTGTAGTGTAAAGCAGTCCAGGAACGCAGCCCGCGAGCGCCGTGGTGTGATTAGAATTGATTGATAAGATTAAGCCACCCCAACGGAGGTTGGCACGGGCATGAATAGCCTGTAAGTGGCTGGCCCTTATGAGCCCATTTAACAGTATCAAGCGATGATGTATACTGGAGCCTCTGTGGTAGGGTTGACGATCTGCACCCTGCGTGCCGAGGAGATGTCTCCCGAGCCAAATGGTGACCTGCAATGCGTGGACGTGGTGTGATGATGGCTATGATAAGATTGTGAAGCTCATCCTCAAAGGTTGCACGGGCCATGTAATAGGCCCGGTAAGGTGGCTGGACACTTTTGCTCCCCAATGCCTACCAGGTATTTCAAAAGATGATACTGAGATCTGTCGGCAGGCGCAACCTGTACACCCTGGCGATGACGAGCCCAATCGGTGTGTTTTGTTTTTCCCTCGTGCGTCCGCTTTAACTACCCCCCCCCCCCCCATGATGACAAACGTCAACCATAGGGTCGGTTAAGCCATCCCGAGTATGGTATACATTTTCCTTCCTTTGCCTCCGCAGAATTCCGCCGTTGTTGCCTCAGCATACAGCCGTCTATTTAGTATAAATCATGTTCGGACTCAATTATTAATTTATGTTTTTCAAGATGAAGCAGAATTTTATTTGCTATTATTAATTCGAGTAACTTTCCCACAATGGAGGTTAGGCTAATTGGTCGATAGTTAGACGCAGAGTGATCTATCACCTTTCTTAAAAAATGGTATCACAATAGCAACTTTCACAAAAACTCTGGCACGAAACCACCCTGCCTGACTCTACTGATTTATTAAATATGATTGACAGTGGGTCACAAAGCTCCCCTTTGCATTATTTAAGCCCCGTGGCAAACACTTCATCCGGCCCTGGGATTTATTTGGTTTTGAGTTTTTGCTCTATTTGTTGTAGTAACATCAT
>WNGS01043489.1:0-11463 GCA_020271785.1 Procambarus virginalis
ATAAAAGGTTGATGCATAAGCTGGAGAAACAGGCAGGAGTAACAGGTAGGGCGCTCCAGAGGATAAGGGAGTACCTAAGCAATAGGAAGAAGAGATTTACAGTGAGGGGTGAGACCTCAGACTGGCGTGAAGTCACCAGTGAAAGTCCCACAGGGCTCTGTACTTGGACCTATCCTGTTTCTGATATACGTAAATGATCTCCCAGAGAGTATAGACTCATTCCTCTATATGTTTGCTGACGACGCCAAATTATGAGAAGGATTAAGAGAGAGGAGGACAGCTTGCTGCTTCAAGAAGACCTGGACACGCTGCAGGAATGGTCGAACAAATAGCTGGTAGAGTTTAACCCAAGAAAATGTAATGTAATGAAGATAGGGGTTGGAAGCAGGAGCCCAGATACAAGGTACCATTTGGGAGATGAAATACTTCAAGAGTCAGAGAGAAAGAAAGACCTGGGGGTTGATATCACGCCAGACCTGTCCCCTGAAGCACAGATCAAGAGGATAACATCAGCAGCATATGCCAGGTTGGCTAACATAAGAACGGCCTTGAGAAGCTTGTGTAAGGAATCTTTCAGAACATTATATACCACATATGTCAGACCAATCCTGGAGTATGCGGCTCCAGCATGTAGTCCATATCTAGTCAAGCATAAGACTAAACTGGAAAAGGTTCAAATGGTTTGCCACCAGACTAGTACCCGAGCTGAGAGGTATGAGCTACGAGGAGAGACTACGGGAATTAAACCTCACTTCGTTGGAAGACATAAGAGTTAGGGGGGACATGATCACCACATTCAAGATTCTCAGGGGAATCGACAGGGTTGATAAAGACAGGCTGTTTAACACAAGGGGCACACACACTAGGGGACACAGGTGGAAACTGAGTGCCCAAATGAGCAACAGAGATATTAGAAAGAACTTTTTTAGAGTCAGAGTGGTTGACAAATGGAATGCATTCAGGAAGCGATGTGGTGGAGGCTGACTCCATACACAGTTTCAAGTGTAGATATGATAGAGCCCAATAGGCTCAGGAAACTGTACACCTGTTGATTGACGGTTGAGAGGTGGGACCAAAGAGCCAGAGCTCAACCCCCGCAAGCACAACTAGGTGAGTACACATGCACCCACTCGCGCACACTCTAACTCACTCACTCACTCTCATATATATATATATAAAATATATATATATATATATATATATATACTATACTATATACATATATATCTATATATATATATATATATATATATATATATATTGGTTATTGCTAGCAGTCATTTCCTTATGACATATATTATTAAATATGACCGAAAAAGTAAGACTTAATAATTCTAACACGAATTTATCTTCATTTTCTTATGTTTTTTTTACTGGTGACGGTAAATGAAAAATCATATTCTCCAAATTCATTTATATTTCTGTCTGACGCGACACTTGAGCCGTTTCGTAAAACTTATACATTTTCAAAGACTTTAGTTACCACAGCAAATCTATGAACAACTATGAACTGAACAGATTTAGAGCTTTCTTTTTATACCTGCATTTGGGTGAGGGATGTGTACAATGGTGGGGTGAAGGAACAAACCAACAAACACAGAACCACGGAGATAATGGCTATAGATGCAGAAGATTGATCATGTAACTGCAGAAGGCATATTGGCCCGTATTTCTTGATCTTGATCCTTAAGAAAGACGAATATCTGGCGAAAATGAACCTCATACTCTCTGACCAAACTAAATTCCAAAGAGTAACGAAGGTCAACAAATTGATTGAAACTGTGAATGCCAAGAAATCCGGACTCCACCTGCCAAAGATTATTGGGGAATATATAAACCTGGATATGCGTATGGAAACGTCAAGACACATATGCCTGGAAACCCACTTCGGCCAATCATCAGCCAGATACCCACACCCACGTACAGACTGGCAAAACGACTCAACGGCTTACTGACTCCTTATGTCCCTCGCGCCTTCAGCCTAAAGTCCCCGAAGGAATTTGTTGACTTACTGCGGGGAACACGGGCCACAGGGATAAGAGCCTCGTTAGACGTAGAATCAATGTTCACCAACGTACCTGTGGAGGAAACAATCGGGATGATAGTGGACCAAGTGTATCGTGATCCGGCCAGTACTCCTCTTGACATACTAGAAAATATCCTCAGGAAACTACTCCAAGCTTGTACTAAAGAGGCACCCTACTACGCTTCTTGAGCCCGGATGGCACAATGTATAAGCAAGTAGATGGGGTCGCTATGGGTTCTCCCCTAGGCGTCCTGTTTGCAAACTTCTACATGGGTACTATTGAGGAAAAAGTCTTAGTCGACTTGAACTTGAAACCGGCCATATACTGCAGGTATGTTGACGACATTTTTACACAGGTACCTGATGTCAGACATCTGCAGGAGCTGAAAGAAGCGTTTGAGCAGAATTCTGTGTTACGTTTCACTTACGAGATGGAGAAGGATGGGAAGCTGCCCTTTCTAGATGTAACAGTCATGGAAAGGAGCGGAGGTTTCCACACTGCAGTCTACACTAAGGAAACAAACATAGGAATGTGCCTAAATGCCAACAGTGACTGCCCAGATAGGTACAAGAGGAGTGTTGTTAACGCTTATGTCGACCGTGCTCTCAGCCACAGCTCAGAATGGAAGCAAGTCGACGAAGAACTCTGTAGAGTAAGGCAGGTCCTAGTCAACAACGGCTTCTCCAATGGTTTCATTGAAGACATCATAAGAAGGAAAGTGAAACGCCATGCAACCTCTGAAGATACAACTAACACAACACCTATACCCCCTATTAGACTATTTTACAGGAACTTCTTCTCCACAGCTCATAAAACGGAGGAAAGGGTCCTGAAAGATATTGTTAATAGAAACGTTATCCCTACAGACAAAAATCAGAAGATACAATTGACGATTTACTATAAAACCAAGAAAACTGCCAACCTACTCATGAGAAACTCTCCAGACACAAAGCAGAACGCTTTGAAAGAGACCAATGTCGTCTATGCCTTCAAATGCCCACTTGGGGACTGTAAGCCCCAAAGAACTCAATATATAGGCAAGACAACAACATCTCTTTCCAGGCGATTAACGATGCATAAGCAACAGGGCTCTATCAAGGAACATATAATCTCTTCCCACAACCAAACCATCACCAGAGAAATCTTAACAAACAACACAGAAATCATTGATAGATACAGCGACAACAGGCGGCTTGACATCTGCGAGGCACTACACATCAAGAAGTCAACACCAGCAATCAACAGCCAATTAACGCACAACTATATTCTACCCACTTCAAGACTCCGCTCCAATATAGAAACATCAAGAAATACGGGCCAATAGGCCTTCTGCAGTTACAGATCTATTCTTCCCTTTAGCTTATACCCATTGTTTCGTGTTCTGTGTTTGTTCTCACCTCACCCCAAACCATTGTAACATGTCACCTCACCCAAATGCAGGTATAAAAAGAAAAGCTGTTTAAACTCTGTTCAGTTATAGTTGTTCTGTGTGTGTGTAACTAAAGTCTTTGAAAATGTAATAAGTTTTACGAAACGCGCTCAAGTGTCGCGTCAGACTAAGAAATAAAGAATGAATTTTGGAGAATTGATTTTTCATTTACCGTCATCAGTAAAAACAAACATAAGGAAAATTGAGAAAATTCGTGTTAGAATTATTAATCTTACTTTTTCGGTCATATTTAATAACATATGTCTACAGGAAAGACTGCTACCAAAATATATAATATATATATATATATATATATATATATATATATATATATATATATATATATATATATATATATATATATATATATATATATATGAATGAAAACTCACACCCCAGAAGTGACTCGAACCCATACTCCCAGGAGCAACGCAACTGGTATGTACAAGACGCCTTAAACCACTTGACCATCACGACCGGACAAAATGAGGTGATAGCCGAAGCTATTTGAACCACCTCACCGCCGGCACTCGGATGGTTATCTTGGGCATAGCATTTTACCAAATCACCTCATTCTTTGGGGCACACGTGAGGAACACAAATGCGAACAAGCCTGAATGGTCCCCAGGACTATATGCGAATGAAAACTCACACCCCAGAAGTGACTCGAACCCATACTCCCAGGAGCAACGCAACTGGTATGTACAAGACGCCTTAAACCACTTGACCATCACGACCGACAAAATGAGGTGATAGCCGAAGCTATTTGAACCACCTCACCGCCGGCACTCGGATGGTTATCTTGGGCATAGCATTTTACCAAATCACCTCATTCTTTGGGGCACACGTGAGGAACACAAATGCGAACAAGCCTGAATGGTCCCCAGGACTATATGCGAATGAAAACTCACACCCCAGAAGTGACTCGAACCCATACTCCCAGGAGCAACGCAACTGGTATGTACAAGACGCCTTAAACCACTTGACCATCACGACCGGACAAAATGAGGTGATAGCCGAAGCTATTTGAACCACCTCACCGCCGGCACTCGGATGGTTATCTTGGGCATAGCATTTTACCAAATCACCTCATTCTTTGGGGCACACGTGAGGAACACAAATGCGAACAAGCCTGAATGGTCCCCAGGACTATATGCGAATGAAAACTCACACCCCAGAAGTGACTCGAACCCATACTCCCAGGAGCAACGCAACTGGTATGTACAAGACGCCTTAAACCACTTGACCATCACGACCGGACAAAATGAGGTGATAGCCGAAGCTATTTGAACCACCTCACCGCCGGCACTCGGATGGTTATCTTGGGCATAGCATTTTACCAAATCACCTCATTCTTTGGGGCACACGTGAGGAACACAAATGCGAACAAGCCTGAATGGTCCCCAGGACTATATGCGAATGAAAACTCACACCCCAGAAGTGACTCGAACCCATACTCCCAGGAGCAACGCAACTGGTATGTACAAGACGCCTTAAACCACTTGACCATCACGACCGGACAAAATGAGGTGATAGCCGAAGCTATTTGAACCACCTCACCGCCGGCACTCGGATGGTTATCTTGGGCATAGCATTTTACCAAATCACCTCATTCTTTGGGGCACACGTGAGGAACACAAATGCGAACAAGCCTGAATGGTCCCCAGGACTATATGCGAATGAAAACTCACACCCCAGAAGTGACTCGAACCCATACTCCCAGGAGCAACGCAACTGGTATGTACAAGACGCCTTAAACCACTTGACCATCACGACCAGACAAAATGAGATGATAGCCGAAGCTATTTGAACCACCTCACCGCTGGCACTCGGATGGTTATCTTGGGCATGGTTATCCGAATATGTAAAATTATAGAACGCATTTTAACGACAGAATGGTGACCAACTCAAACAGTTTTTTAATATCTCAGAAAGTTGTAAATATATGGCTAATCACAAATAATATTATTCAATAAAAATATTGAATCCCTTCAGTGCTACTAATACAAGCGATTTGCATTTAGACCTTGACACAGTTGCTTCAGAAGCTTTCTAAATGGTCTCCAGGTCAGGAAACACTGCTGAATAACATATACAAAATCCAAGAAAATCGGATCACGAGAATACCGACAAAAGCTGACTCCAAAACAGGAGACTGACTGTTTGGGAACTCTACCAGCGGTTTATTATTTTGAATTACGTTATTTCATTATTTTGAGTGGACTGTATGGCTTATATATTTACTAGTGGACGGTATTGATTGAATTTATACCACCGATAAAAATTCCACCTCACAAAAATGGGCGTCCTATTTTATTACACGGAAATTAATACGCAGGTATATATTTTGTTAGGATTATTTATATTTAATTTAGATTATTTAAAATTGCAATTAATTCAAATTAATATTGAAAAGGCACAGCTTAGCTGTATTATTAGTAGTCTAGTTAGTGCCTAGTCTGAGTCATTAGTCAGATGGCGATGGCCTCGTTGGTGTCCAGGTTTTTTTTTGATTTGATGTTTACATGCAAGCATGCTAATAAATACAATAAAACAACCAAAAACCACAGACAGAACAAAGAAAGCATACATGTGCAAAAAACATAAAGGACATAAGTACATAAACACAAGAAAAAAAAAAACGCCGTCCGGAAGGGCCGACCACAAAACAACAAAATTTACAAAAACAATGTCAACAATAAGTACAAAAACAAATTTCAAATAATGAAGACACATCGGAATACAACACAGAAATGACACTTAAACAGAAAAAACAGAACAAGGCTGCCAGCACCGTAAACACACACGGAGAGGCACCAACACGAACAAAAAAACAATAATAAGAACCATAACATTAAGAACAATAATAAGAACCATAAACATAATAACAATAATCATAAGACAGGAAATAAAAAAAAAAACATACACGCCAAAAGCCTGAAGGGCACGCAGCACTCCATAAACAAGCGCACAAACAACATCATGAAACCAAAAAGAAACCACAAAACATAATAAAGGAACATACCATCCACAACCAGACACACACACAGGAACCGGACACACACGCACACTGCACACGCCGCACACAAAACAACCCACAACCACAAACCGGAGCACGCAGGGACCGGTAAACCAAACCCTCCCCACCCACTCACACACCCAACCCACACACACAACCATGCACACTAATGGCAATAACCCACAACCCACAATACATAAAGGAAGCATGGGTCAAGCAAAAACCAACCCCCTCGGGAGAAAGATACTTAACAGGGAAACGTCCTGTTAGAGCCCTCCCAAATCAGTTACTCCTTCTCGGTGGGGCGACGCCCCCCCTGCTGCCGCGGACCCGGCACATACTGTGAATCTCCAGCTCAGGCGGACACAGGTACCTCCGATTGTCAAAGGCAGTCGCATAACGAGGCTGGGGACCACAAGCCACGCCCTCCGACGTAGCAGACGACACCGATGAAGCGTACGAGGGCTGCCGAGACAGCCACGTTGCCGGACGCACAGGAGCAGGGGACAAACGACAAGAAGGCAATGCCTCCATCGAGACCGCATGAGACACTGAAGAGACGGCCGCAGAAGGAAGAGTCGGCGAAACCGCAGTCGAGGAGCCGGGGACCGAGGCAAGAGGCACAGAATCTCCAGAGCGAGCAGTCTTTTTCAACAGCAGCACAAGGTCAGCCTGCGCACCATGGACCTCAGCAGGGGGTACCACCCCCCACGAAGAACCGGAGTCATCCGAGGCAGGCGATGCACCCGAAGCAGGAACCGCAGCCACTAGATCGGAAGTGGAGGCCGAAAGACCGTCACAGGCATCCTCTGGCAAATGCACCTCCACCGCCACCGTAGTACGCACTGCAGCCGTAGCCACCTCGCTGTCGCCTGCAGACTCACAAGCGCCAAATTCGCCAACGTCCGCCCACGCAAACGACGAACGCCGGGAACGCTTAGGCACGGGCTGCACATCCTCAGACCCGGAGGTCGACTCAGACACACGCTCAATACAAGCCGGGCGAACCGACGCACGCCGCAGTACTGCAGCATCCTCAACCACATGGGGCACCAGGCCAGACACATGGGGAAGCGCCGTAACCACCCCAGCACCCAGCACAGCCGGAACAGACGTCGAGGGTGCAGGGACAGGGACAGCGCCAGATGCAGTAGAGGAAGACGGGGATTCGAGCAGAGTGTCGGCCGAAGAATCCCAGAGACACTAGGCGGAGCAGGATGATCACCAGGCGGAGCAGGATGATCACCAGGCGATGTCACAACCTCCGGAGGAGAAGCCACCACCACAGGGGGCGCATCAGGCGACACAGGGGGCATATCCGCGGCCGGAGAGTCGTCCATAGCCACAGAAACCTCCTCCACAGGAAGCGGTGGAAAATCCTCCTTGCTGAAGAGGTTCACGGGTGCAGCGGCCGGCGCAGAACATTCAGCAGCCTGATGGCCCAACAGGCCACAACGATAACACGTCCGAGGCTGGCGGACTGTGTACGGACTGTGTACCCCATCAGACGCATAGAGGACGGAATATCCTCCCGGAGCCTCATGCCCAGGGTGCGAATGTTCGTCCTTACACCCTTAAGTGGGCTCGAAGATACCACATTCATCCGCACACTAATTACGGCACCAAAACGGCCGAAGTACCGCCGGAGCAGACCCTCCGGAAACTCCAATGGAGCCCCATGCATGCTGACGTAGGTGAGGGCACCACTCCGATCAGAGATTGAAACAGTGCCCGCACCATCCTGCAGAGGTAATGTCCGCCCCTCGTAACGACGGAGAAAGTCGCGGTATGCCAACTCCTCTGTGAACTTGATTATCACACGACGGGCCGTCACCAGTGTTACCAGATCGTTCGTCACGGCTCGTAACCCTGTTCAGCAGTAAGACACTTGTTGTCTAGGGACATTGTAAAATTGCTGTAATATAGAGCGGGTCACCAGTGTAACCACATGATTGGCACAAACAAGAATAAAGTATTTATCCCTTAGGACTAAGAAATATACATTTAAATTATATTATATATATTAACAATAATTTCAATACAATATTACATAAAAAGCACAGATGGACAAGATCACTTATAAAAGCAAATTAAAGTATTGTCTCTCCTATAATATAAATGTATGTATGGCAAAACAAATATTAACAGACTTATCTCCCAAGTTGTTATCTCTCCTGTCCCGTGCGAGTTACTGATTACTTAAACTGCGGGAGTCAAAAACATTGCTTCCGCCCCGCGAAAAATTGCCAAACTAACATTATTTAATTAAACTTACATGGAGCAAAATAATGTGACAAGAGTAATCTTAAAGTAACTTAGTAAATGGTCAGAATAACATGCATAACAAAAATAATGTAATTATTAATACATGCAGTAATTAAAATAAAATAACAAAGGGAAATATTGGCAACGCTCCCCCGCCACCAGGAACTAGAAGTCTCTCACGGAATGTTGCCCCCCAATGTTCAAACAATTACAGAATTCCCATCAGTGATTCCTACTGATGATCATAGATAAAACCACTTTCCCACGAAATCAACCATGAACACACAAAGAGAATATAATCGTTCCCACGGGTGGAAAAGTTAGGCCTAATTCAACATATAAATCAGGCAACACATATCTTACATACAAGTAAAGAATATTTAGATGTACATATAATCAGATAAAACAAGGCATATATAGAAGTACAAATTAATGTAGAAGTACAAATTAAATGTATTTAATTACGTAGCTTATAGAGGTACGTAACACTTCCACCTCCAAGAAAAAAAATGCAATGGATTGAAGATCAATGGCATTTTTTCTGAAGTAAAAATGTTAAGCACAAAAAAAACATACATTTATGGTACATCAAAACTTCTTGACAAAGCATCAGCAATAACATTCTGCCTGCCTGGAATATGTTTGATCTCAACATTGAATTCTTGCAAAAATAAGGACCAGCGCAAAATACGTTGGTTCTTAACTTTCATCATATTTATAAAGATAAGGGATTGTGGTCTGTAAATACTAACACTTTGTTTCCTGACAGATAAATTTCAAACTTCTTAATTGACAATATAAGACCCAATGCCTCCTTTTCTACCACTGAATAATTTTTCTGAGCTGCATTAAATTTTCTTGAATAATAATACACAGGATGTTCAATATTATCTAAACCAACTTGAATCAACACAGCCCCTATACCAACATCTGACGCATCAATGTGTAATATGAAAGGTTTATCAAATTGGGGACTAGCAAGAACAGGTGATGTAGACAATATGCCCTTTAGGTTCTGAAAAGCATTCTGACAATCTTGTGTCCACTGAAACTTTACATGCTTGCGTAACAAATTTGTCAAAGGAGCAGCCACTGTTGAAAAATTTCTACAATAACGCCTATAGTATGCACACATACCAATAAACCGTTGGACTCCTTTTCTACTAGTTAACACTGGGTAGTCCACAATGGCTTGAATCTTATCTTGTAATGGAATAATCTTACCTTGTCCTACTTCATGTCCAAGATAGGTTATAGTACCTCTTGCCCAACTACACTTATTCATATTTATGGTTAATTTTGCACTTTGCAACACTGTAAACAAGTTCTTAAGACCTAAGAGATGATCTGCCCAATTCTTACTGTATAAAACAATGTCATCAAGGTAGGCCCTACAATCTGGCACATCCTTGAGTAAGAAATTCATGAGTCTCTGAAAAGTAGCAGGTGCATTTCGCAGACCGAACGGCATCACGTTAAATTCGTAAGCACCATCAGGTGTCACAAAAGCAGTAACCTCCCTCGCGTAATCAGTCAATGGAATTTGATAATAGCCCTTAGACAAATCAAGTTTACTTACATATTGAGCATGTCCAATTGATTCAATACATTCCTCTAACAGAGGTAAGGGAAAAACGTCCACAGTAGTGTGTTTTGTTCAGTTTACGATAATCAACACACAATCTCCAGGTTCCTCCTGGTTTTGGCACTAATAAACACGGAGAGCTCCAAGTACTTTGACTTGGCCGAATGAAATTATGCTGGAGCAGATAGTCCACTTCTGCTTGTAGAATCTTCCTCTTTTCGGGATTCACTCGGTACGGATGTTGTCGAATGGGTGTGTTGTCCAGGAGCTGAATGTCGTGGGTGATGAGGTGGGTCTGAGTGGGAACCTCCCCAAACAGAGATGTATGGTTGTCCAGCAGAACCTGGAACTCATCACGTTGCTCCTCCTGTAAATGACATAGCATCTCCCTGCCATTGGAACTGGAACTGAGAAGTTGAATATTAACATCATTTCCCTCACTGCAATGATCCTCAGGTGTGTACTCTTCCCGACTAAAACAAGTTACTACACCTGGTCCAACATAAGCTTTTAATCTGTTAATGTGCACAGTCATTTGGGGTTCTGAAAGATTAGGGTTAATTATTTTATAAGTTAGGTCTCCCACCTTCTTACCACTTGGTAGGGTCCTGCAAACTTATGGGACATGGAAGCCCCCAACGAGGTTTCAACACCAACACCAAATCTCCGACAGCAAACGACCTGAGTTTAGCCTTGAACTTCTTGTCATATCGTAATTTCATGGCTTGTTGAGTTCTTCCCAGATGTTCTCTCGCCAACTCACGAGCCCGACACAACTTGTCCTTGACCTTACTCAAGTACAAATCACTCTGATGAACAGAGACATCTCCCAACAACTTTTCGTGGAGCATTTAAGAGGACCTCTCACTTGTGACCAAACACGAGTTCAAAAGGTGAACATCCCAAGACTCTTGTAACCCTTTCTCTCAGCAAACCAACACGAAGGGGGAGATTCTCATCCCAATTACGTGGATAAGTCTCTCCGGTTGTCCTCAACATTTGTTTAAAGTCTGGTGGAAACGTTCAAGCCCACCTTGGCTTTGTGGATGATATGGACTAGACAATTGTGCTGAATCCCTCGGGACTCGCAAAAAGTTCTGAAAACTTTAGAACAAAAGTTTCCCCATTATCACTCTGA
>WNGS01043490.1:0-2500 GCA_020271785.1 Procambarus virginalis
AACTATCTCATAGGGCGGTTCGTGAACAACATTACCGTTGTGTGTTAAAGTAGAGGGAGTGTTCGAGCCCAGATCTACTAGCAAATAGCCGTAGGGCTGGCTAATAACTTTCATATATAACTCTACAAATTTCTTTGAATCCTGTTTCCCAAATATTTGTCGTCCGAGTGTTTCAGTTTGTGAGAGGTCTCTTGATTTAACCAATATGAAATGAGAAGCATTTAAACTAATATTCCTCGAATATTTACCAGGAGTAAATATTATATTTTGAGTAATCAATATGACGGAAACCATGAAATGTCGGCCCCTAGAAACATGTCTGATACGATTTTTGAATTCGCAGACTCTGTAAAAAGGTCATCATAGATTACTAAGATATGCAAGTCATTCGCTCTTCCACAGGATCAATAATGGTTGAATGCTCGATCAATTTCCTTTTAATTTGTGGATCTGATCGTAATTCAGAGTAACCTCCTCCGCATATAATTATTGGGGAGAACTTGTGCTGATACTTCCTTACAAGTTTACTGCACAAGTAGGATTTTCCGCTTTATGAATAACCAGCAATAATAACACGAGATGGTTCTCGGAACATATCTAGATGTTCCTTGTGGATTATATCATAGGAACTGTCCATGATTATGCTTCGTTAAGGCTGTTAAAAACTAAGGAAATGTAGTGGTATTTATACAAACAAAAAAATTAGTCATTTACAGGTGTTTATTCACATATTTTATGTACAGCAACATTTTAAAACTAATCATAGTTCTTACAGTTCACAAACAATAATAATAATAATATTAAACATCTATTCATTTAGTATAATTAGTTCTAGTCATATGGGTCATCTATCTTAATACTAACTAAAAATTGTACAATATAAAATCTAGTGAGGGTTGAACAGTTTTGAGCTGAAGCATCTCGCTTGCTCCAGGGGCGGAAAATTGGGTAGAGTCTCTGTGGTTGCTCTACTTCTTCATCCTCCTCCATAAACACTTCTTCCATCTCCTCCTCCTCTCCCACTTCTACATCCATCTCATCATCATCATTGTTATTGGGAATATCAGGATGACCATAGGCTAAGGACTGTATGGGCTTAGAATGCAGCATTTATTGTGAAATGCTGACAATCCTCTGCAGGTACTGCGACATGTACAAATCTTTCCTTGCACGTTACGTATAGATCTCGACACGAACCTGATTGAAGTGTTTGTTTCAAGAGTGTGCTGAAACGAGTCATGAGAGAGTTTCTCTTGTAAGTGGTATGGTATCCCTTACACTTACAAGTGTATTCTCCATCATGTGTGGTGAAAGAGTATGTTTTAGGTCTGAGAGCAATTAACTGGTTAATAATCTTAGAGCCTATTTCTGACTTGAGCAATCCTAGTTCACCTTCACGTGCTTTAGAGTACAATGGATGTGTGTCATTAAAATTACTAAAATACATACAGTCGAAGAGAGGAGACTTATTCAACTCTTCAAACACATCCTGACAGTCAAGTTTAATGATGAAAGAGTCTGTGTCTGTATATAACAGACTCGCTTTATCGCCATACACAGGTTTGTCAACATCATGCCAGAACTCATAGAGTCGCCTTTAGCAATTTGAAGTATATGATAACCCAGGAATGTAGGAGTGTTGACTAGGAGAAACTTCTGCTTGATAGTACATATCACACGATCCTTACTTAACAAAAGACTCCGCTTGAAGAATAGGTTTCGAGCATGTTTCAGGAAATGTCTTCGATCTGTGACCAAATAGTGTTTGTTCCCATATTTAGATACATCTGTGAGACTCTTCCATATATAGAGTTTGATACGAGTTTGAAAGCTTTTTTTTATCGCGCATTTGGTACTGGCACGTTCACGAACATTGGTTTCAATGAAGTCTTTAAGGTAGGTCTCCTGCTCGAATTCGTAGATGTCCTGAACTTTAGGTACCTCTAATCCAACGCACATGAGCAACTGTAACAAGTCCAGATTAACCAGGTAATCTTTCTGAGGAAGGTGAGAAGCAATTAATTTAGTGTTGTTTTCAGGCAGACCGCGATTTTCTTCTGTAAGAATATTCTTACTGTAGGGTGAAATGTGATCCTCGGTAATGCAAGTATGCAAAAGAACTAGGGGCAGTTCGTCTGTATACCTAGCCACCTCCGGTCGGACCTCCAGTGTATCACACAACACCCAATATCCCTTGGACCCGTCACAAGGGATAGTCTCCAAGCCGCGCTCTAACAGCACATCACGCTCATTGTGTGTCAGTTTCCGAATCCCGCCACGAGGGAGCAGTTCAGTCATACACGCCCCGTAAAGACAGTTAAAATCAAGGTAAATGATGTAGCTACTGTCTTCCCCTAGATCTAAGCCTGTATGCTGGGTCTCCACATTCGTGTACTGTCTCGTCACACTGGTGAACCCACCTCGGAGATTCCGACGAAGTAAATCATATAACAATGGGTCTGACACAACATCAAGTTCAACTTTTGATTTAAGCGAGAAT
>WNGS01043490.1:7500-15660 GCA_020271785.1 Procambarus virginalis
TAACCGCAGAAGGCCTATTGGCCCATACGAGGCAGCTGGCATCTACATACAAAGATTAATCCAGTGTAATTGGCCTGTTATGTTGAACATTGTCTTCTGTGTTGGCATCGTTATGTTCTGGTCTTGTCCTTACTCTCATTGTGGGAAGAGTAAATAGTTCCGTGATTTGGGTGTTCATGGTTCCATGAACACCCAAATCACGGAACTATTTATAATCAAACCACATTGTAACATTTCCTCACTTGAAAATGAACCATGGAGGTTCGAAACGTCGTGCAAATTGTTTAAATAAGTGTAATACATTCTATAGTAATCCACATCTTTTCTTCACCCAGAAATTACGAAAATGAGTTTTGGAGAACTCCTGTTTCAGCTAAGCCCTGATGCTAAGAAAATAGTTAGAGGGATAGAAGCCCTAAATCAGAAAATAGTAAATACAGAATATGCGGTCATATTCAATGAAACATGTGTAAAAGAAAACCTGCTGCCAGTATACACCAATATATATATATATATATATATATATATATATATATATATATATATATATATATATATTTGAAGCTAGAATACCACCTCTGGCTGGAAGAAGGGGGACCCATAGCCTCGGAGGAAACCACGCATAACGCATTAGAGGGAATGTTTAGATCCCCTCCAATACAGTTTCTGTGTGCTTTTCTCCTACCACCCCCTTCCTTTTTTGTGTGCTTTATTATGTATTTGATGGTTACAAGATATGCATAGGTTGATACAAAAATGAATACAAAAAGGTGCTTAAAGGTTATGGATCTCTTGAAAAACACGACAATGGGAAACATTGATGAATGTCACAGACAGGTTCGAACATTGTTACAAGTCAAACACTTCTTCGAATTCCTCTGAAGTTGGACTAGTGCCCAAGACGCAACAGGCATTTCCCCTCTGGATCGCAACACTGAGGCACTGGAACAAGAAACTTTTTGCTCTCTGGTCTTTTGTAGCGCTAATCAATTTGTCTCCCAATTCCTTTAGGAACTTCAATGCACATTTTCCCCACGAACCAAGGGTCTCCGAGCCGATCGGAACAAAGCTGTAGCAGTGTGCCAGACCCCTGTATTTAATAATTTTCTGAGATTCCCTGAAAGAGGCAGCACCACCGCTTTCACGTGTGCTGTAGTGGAGGTAGGTACTGGCCAGTGTGGCAGCGCACGTGTAGTCCCACACCACTTGCTTACCATCCTTCCAAGGAAGCAAGGTGACCCCATCTGGGCGCTTCTGAGGGTCGTTAGGTCTGGATAAGTGTGGTTCTCTTTGTGCCGGGCAGCGGGCTGTGGCGAGGCTCCTCTTGATGATGTCGTTGACTTCTTCATGTCTTGCAATCTTACCCTGTGATTTACGACATACCAGACCATGACGACCATATTGGTCTGCCATCGCAGTTCCGCAGATGCACCTATGTTCGGTGAGGATGGGGGCGGCAAGGCGAAGGGCAACTCCAATGCGGAGAGCGTCATGACTGAGGCGAGTTCCCAGGGCTGCATTGGGCACAGCAAATAAAAAATCCCCGGCGTGGGGTGCTGTTACCGCTAGGAGGCGGGCTTTGTTTTCAGCATCAGCGTTGTCAATCATTGCTGTGATAGTCTTTTTTCCATTTTCCAGTGGGCCTGCTTGTGGTCTTTTGGGACTTGTGGTCGGGGTTGAGGGTGTGCAATGGTGTCCCATTGTCTGGCTGCTTCGATGAACGTTTGATCATGAGTTCCCGCTGTCTCTCTCATACGCTCTGGTAGGATCTGCCCTACCAACTCGTTGGCTGCTGTACATGAGGATAAGAATTCTGGAAGTGCTACCTCAGTTGCCTTTCGTATGCCTATCCCCCCGAATCTCACTGGTAGTGTTGCTTGGTCCCACTGACTGTCATCTAAATCTAGGTTGAGCGCCTTTCTGAATATTGACCTGAGGAGCTCATCATATTGATTAAGAAGTGGGGTTGCCAAAAGTGGGTGCACACCTTAAGAAGTATGTTAGCCTGGGCAAGGTAAGGCACTTTGTGAGAAGGTAGAGGGCATCATGGGAGTCCAAGTCCCCTATTCTCGCTTCCAACCTCTTTAGGTCTCTAAACTTTTCGTCAAGGACTGCAGCAATGGCATTGTGGCCCAGAAGTGCTCCAAGTAGTGTGCTGTCGGTGGGTTTAATGACTGAGGCTTCTGGTAAAACTGATTTCACTGCTCTAATAATTACCTCACCGGATGCAATAATTTCGCACTTGGAGGGGTTAAGAACGAGACCCATGGTCTCCTCCCGTGTCTTCACCAGCTGCAGGTCTTCCAGAAGGGAGTCTTGTGTGCCTGCCAGAGTGCCATCATCCAGGAACCAGATGTTGAGCTCACTGGACAGTCTGGTTGTAATTTCTCGAACCGCTATGCAAAAGAGGAAGGGTGCAAGTGGGTCTCCCTGTTGAATTCCCTCTGCTGAGGTGACTTCATGTTTGCCAAACAGGAGGGTTGAGTCTTTGCTGTAGCCTGCTGACACAAACGGGAGAATGCTTGGGCAATGTTCCTGGACTGCAGTGAGGATTGCTTCCCTTTTGACCGAGTTGAAAGCGTTTTTAAAATCTAATTTTACTACTGCCTGGTCTTCAGTAAGAGAGCTAATGTAGGCTCGTGCAGCATGGGCCGCTGCTTCACAGCCTTGGGGGACTCCAAACCCCAGCTGGTTGGGTTGCAGCATGGTGGCTGCTTCCACTCGGATACTTCTGACAGCAGCCCTTGCAACTAGGCGGCGAAGGGTATTACCAACGGCAATGGGTCTGATCCCTCTCCCCTTCTTTTTCAGGGCACATAGGGATGCACCAAAGAAGAATGGTTTGATTTCATCAGGGATGAACCCGGCGAGGCAGTTGTTGACAAACGTTGTGATTTCTGTCAGGAGCGCTTCTGCAGCTGGACCAAGAGCAGGGTTCACCATTTCCTTCACATGTTGAGGTCTTACCCCTGTGTAGCCTCCTGAGGAGCCCGGGGGAAATGAAACGATAGACGATAGCTTTATAAACCTCTGACTCCCGGAGGACGAGAGGTTCCTGGTTTAATCTCCAGTATATATATATATATATATATATATATATATATATATATATATATATATATATATATATATATATATATATATATATATATACATATATATATAGTATATATATATATATATATATAGTATATATATAGTATATATATATATATATATATATATATATATATATATATATATATATATATATATATATATATATATATATATATATATATATATATATATATATATATATATATTGTGACAATAATCTCTTCCCAGAGATTTAGCCTGCTCTTTCTGCTAGCATCACGTTCAACACAATATTCAAGATACGTTATTCAGTGGCTTAAACGTATATATCAAGACCAGCCACGCACCTGCAACTCCCCCTCCCCCCACTCCTGCACACCTGGTCGACCCGCCAACTGCTACTACCAGCCAAACTACCGACTTGCGGCCGTCCTGCATTCTCATTGGCCGTTCAACAACACACCACTCCTGCTCCACGCCAATCACATTCCTCGCAAGCCAACGTCGGGATCACTGGCAGCCCTACCAGTCAGAATATATCTAGTGCTCTTGCTGTGAACACCTACTTGACTCACCTTGTGTGATCAAATAGAGGTTGATAGCTTGCGCATATATTCCCAGCACCATTTATCTTTGTATTCCTGTTAACGTAACCAGTTCCCCCCTTTTCAGTTTGTTATATATATTTTTACGTGTTTTACTTTTACATTATTTTAAATGCCAAGGAATTGTCTTTATTTTATTTTGTTTTCTAGATTAATTAAAGTGCATTTATTATATTTGTGTTTTCGTGTATCTTACCTTACCTTACCACAGATTATCAGACAAGCAGTCACTTTTTTTTCCTTTTTTTTATAACTTGCATGTATGTGGCCCAGCATTGACATCTCCTATTTGGAAGACTGCCGACCACCATTTCCAACACGTTACTGTCACATATAATTGGGGGCCTGTCCGGGAGCTTCACTCAGGTATTGGTAATTGTGGTAAGTGTACTTGGCTTTCATCCCCTTGCTTTTAATATTTACATTAATCATTTTTATTATATGGTGCTGTGTATATTGTGCATTACGGGAGTAGCATATGGTGAGTGTGAGACAACTTTGGATTACGTGGTGACTGTAGGCCTCAGTCATACTCTTAATTGGTCGTCTCCCCCTTCCGTGTTATTACCCGTGTTTAACATCTTTTGTCCCTCAGATATTTCTCACATTTTTGACAGATTATCACATAGGTACCCTGGTACTGTGGTCTGTCTTTGGGTCAATAGCACCTAATTTCTGCAATCCGACTCTAGGAGGAAAAAGAGGGCCAAAGTTCCTCTAGCACGGACTATTATTGGCGAACTGGGACCTCGCCGATAGTTCTCGTCACCAGTTGACACTCGCACCCCTACTCGTTGGTCAGATTTGATGGTATTTACTCAAGGTAGGGAATTAGCTTTCTTTCTTTTGAGCACGAAGTTCGCTAATTCTGTAAGTACCATATTCAATTTCAGTGGGTACCTTGCTTATGTTCTATAGTGACTCGGCAAGGTATGACTACATTTTTGGACTACCTCATTTCCTTGGAAACCATTTAGTGTTTCACTTGTCTTTTGAAACTCAGTTTCAACTAATTAGTAGGATTTTCTTGCCTTTATCCTCCCACAGTGAGTACCAGGTACAAGATTTCCTGCGACCTTAATCATTTACCATCTTGAATTAACTTTAATTATTAATAATTCCACAGGATAGGTATCAGTTGCCACGTTTCCTGTTTCTGACATTCACCATATCTCCACAGTATATTCGTGTCTCATTTATTTGCCATTTTTTACAATGTTTCGTATCCACGCTTTCAAGGCAGATCCAGAAAGTGAAATAGGGAACTTACGTCATGCTAAGAGGGTCGAATTGATAACTCTTGCACATGAGTATCACTTGGAAGTTCCCCCTGGAGCCAACAAATATGCCATACATAATATATTTTAGATCATCTTTTGGATGAAGGGAAGATAGATTCTGATACTCACGAACAATATACCATTTCAGATAAGCATGATTTGACGGCAATGAAACTCAAAATCGAGCTCGCAAAGCTCGAGAAGGAGCAACAGCAAGCCGCCCTACAACAACAACAAGCCGCCATACAGCAACAACAGGAAGCAGCTGCAATCAGAGAGCGTGAAGCTGCCATCAGAAGGGAAGAACAAGAAAGAGAAATCCGCCTCAAGGAGCATGAGGCGGCCCTGGCCAAGAAAGCAGCTGCCATCCGGAAGGAAGAAAGTGAAAGAGAGGCCGCACTGAAGAAGAAGAGGCCGCACTGAAGAAAGAAGAAAGTGAACGGGAGTTGGCCTTACTCAAAGAGCGTGAAAAATTACAACTTGAAGTACAACGACAACACTAGAGATGCAACGCGACCACGACAAACGGCAAGCAGACTCGGTTCTAGACTATCATAGCAGAGAACTCGCGATAGACGCTACACACCAAGCTCGACTCCAACAAGCAGCAGCTAGTCTTCCTCCAAGTTTCAATGTCTCCCATGCAAGTAAGTTAATGCCCCCGTTCATAGAAACGGAGGTTGATGTGTTCTTCACAACTTTTGAGACCCTTGCTAATCAACTTAGTTGGCCTGACGACCAATGGGCTACCCTTCTCCGAGTACATTTAACAGGTAGAGCAGCCGTCACACTCAGCACTTTGGCATCGGAAAACGACTACACCACCTTGAAGCAAGCTGTGTTGGACGCCTACCTTCTCTCCACCGAAAGCTATCGACGAAAGTTCCGTGACTACGTCAAGGCAAGTACCACCACCTTCTTAGAATTTGCTAACACCAAACGGAGATATTTCATGAAATGGCTGGAGGCAGCACATGTCTCTACTTTTCCAGAGCTTGTCAACCTCATACTGGTTGAAGAATTTTTGAGACGTGTACCTCCTCCTGTCCGCCTATACTTAGCAGACAAAGAAGAGACCGATTTGGTGAAGTGCGCGAAGTCAGCTGACACTTACAGCCTCATCCACCGGCTGACACCAGAACCTACCAGTAAGAAGTCTTGGTACAGTTACGAGAAAGCGAGCCCAGATCAAGGTACCTCTCAACTGTACTGCAGGTATTGTCGACTCTATGGACATACCATAGAAAAATGTGGTAAGTCCCAATCTAAAGGTAACATAGAACCTCCTAAGCCCAAACCTACTCACCCTAAGTCCGGTAAGCCTGTAATGAATGTTGGTGTTCATGCTAATGATCTCTCTCTCTTTAGCAAGCATCTATATCCAGGAACTATCACTACCCACGGTTCAGATTCAGAGGGACGTTTTGGACTTAAGATCCTGCGGGACACAGCGGCTCTACAATCGATCGTCTTGAAATCAGCTGTGCCCAACGTCGCCTACACAGGAGAGACTGTATTCATCACTGACCTTACTGCTACTACTCCTTATCCTCTTGCCAGAGTTTACCTAGATTGTCCCTTCGTGACCGGTGAAGTCCAAGTCGCCGTCAGGGAAAAGCCTTTTCCCATGCCTGGAGTGCAACTTCTCCTGGGCAACGACTTGGCAGAAGACCAACAACCGAACAACTGATCGTCAAGGACATATCCCAGGTGGGTAACTCTGTGTTGGATAACCCGATTTTTGAGCATGTTCCAGCAAAGGTTCAAGAGAGTGATGAAGGTTCTCCTCCTGTTATGGTGACCACCCGTGCTCAAGCTGCACGACCACAGCCAGCTGACTCTACTGCTACCGCTGTCCCTCAGGACCCTTCGAAACTACCCCCTAATCTGACCGCTTTGGAGTTCCGTAAGTTACAGAGAGATGATCTTACCTTGACACCATTATTCTTTCAGGCTGAGACCCAATCCGACAGTGTTCCTGGGTTCTTTATGGAGAACGAATTACTCTATCGCAGGTATAGACCCAGTAAACTGAAGGACGAGGACGATTGGGCAAACGTTGAACAACTAGTGATTCCTACCAGCCTGCGGCCCACGATTCTACACCTGGCCCACGGAGCTCTATCACACTACGGGTTTAACAAGACATACCATGGATTCGACAAGACTACTACTGGCCAGGTATGGTTATGACGTAAAGAAATTTGTCAAATGTGCCACGTGTGTCAGTTAGCCGGGAACCGAACGTTTCCATTCCCAGAGCACCACTGATACCCATCCAGGTGCCTGAGGAACCGTTCCACAGACTTATTATTGACTGTGTTGGTCCTTTGCCTCGGACCAGTGCAGGCAACGCCTATATCTTAACCATCCTGTGTCCTACCACCAGATTCCCGATAGCAGTTCCAGTGAAAAATATTACGGCTGCTACAGTGGTGAAGAATCTACTGAAAATCTTCACCCAGTATGGATTTCCGAGGGAGATTCAGAGCGACTGTGGTACCAACTTCACCAGTGATCTCTTCAAACGGACTCTGGAGGAGTTCAACATCAAACAGGTACTGTCCAGCCCTATCATCCTGCTTCACAGGGTTCTCTCGAGCGTAGTCATCAGACTATCAAGGCACTCTTAAAAAAGTTTTGCAATGAGACCTCAAAGGATTGGGATAGGCAACTTGATCTCATTATGTGTATTTTCAGAAGTCTTCCCAACGAGTCACTAGGAGTATCTCCTTATGAGATGCTCTACGGACGTAAGTGCCGTACACCTCTCAAGGCTTTCAAGGATTCTCTACGTGATGCCACCTTCAGTGAGCATCAGAATGTGCCCCAGTATCTTCAAAACCTCCGACACATTCTAGAGAGGGTCCATTCCTTTGCTAGCAACAACCTACAGAAAGCCCAAGAGAGGATGAAGACTCGTTACGACCAGCACTGCCAAGTAAGGAAGTTTAAACCCGGAGACTTAGTTCTTGCCTATTTCCCTATCCCAGTTCTCCTTTACAGAACAGGTTCTCAGGACCCTACCGTGTTAAAGAGTGCCGGAACAACTTCAACTACGTTCTCGAGACCCCCGATAGGCGGCGGAAGACCCAGCTGTGCCACATCAATCTGCTCAAGCTCTATCATGGGTTCTCCCACTGTGTTAACCCACTTCCCTCATTTACATGTCCATACAGCCCCAGTGAGACCTTCCC
>WNGS01043491.1:0-21405 GCA_020271785.1 Procambarus virginalis
CCATTCTGATGACCACTATTTCTCTCTGATGGCCACTGTTCCTCTCTGATGACCACTATTTCTATCTGATGGCCACTGTTCCTCTCTGAAAGCCACTATTCCCCTCTGATGGGCACAGTTCCTCTCTGATGGCCACTGTTCCGCTCTGATGACCACTGTTTCTTCTCTTTGATGGCCTTTGTTGCTTTCTGAAGGCCTCTGTTCCTCTCTGATAGCCAATGGTCCTCTCTGATTGCAAGAGTTAAACTTTGATGGCCACTGATCCTCTGTGATGATCACTGTTCCTCTCTGATGACCTCTGTTGCTCTTTGATGACCACTGTTCATCTCTGAAGGCGCTGTTCATCTCCGATGGCCACTGTTCCTCTATGATGATCACTGTTCCTCTCTGATGACCTCTGTTGCTCTTTGATGACCACTGTTCATATCTGAAGGCGCTGTTCATCTCCGATTGCCACTGTTCCTCTATGATGGCCAGAGTTAACCTCTGATGGCCACTGTTCCTCTCTGATGACCACTGTTCTTCTCTGATGACCTGTGTTTCTCTCTGATGACCACTGTTCTTCTCTCATGGCCACTGTTCCTCTCTGATGGGCACTCTTTCTCTAAGATGGCCACTGTTCCTCTCTGATGACCTCTGTCCCTCTCTGATGTCCACTGTTCCTCTCTGATAGGCACTGTTCATCTTTGATGGTAACTGTTCTTCTCTGACGGCCACTCTTTCTCTGATAGCCAATGTTCCTCTCTGATTGCCAGAGTAAACCTTTGATTGCCACTGAACCTCTCTGATTATCACTGTTCCTCTCTGATGACCTCTGTTGCTCTTTGATGACCACTGTTCATCTCTGAAGGCGCTGTTCATCTCCGATAGCCACTGTTCCTCTATGATGGCCAGAGGTAACCTCTGATGGCCACTGTTCCTCTCTGATGACCTCTGTTTTTCTCTGATGACCACTGTTCCTCTCTGATGGCCACTGTTCCTCTCTAATAGGCACTGTTCCTCTCTGATGACCACTGTTCTTCTCTGATAGCCACTGTTCCTCTCTGATGACCACTGTTTCTTCTCTCTGATGGCCTCTGTTGCTCTCTGATTTCCACTGTTCTTCTCTGATGACCACTGTTCCTCTCTGTTGACCACTGTTCATCTCTGAAGGCCACTGTTCCTCTCCGATAGCCACTGTTCCTATCTGATGGCCAGAGTGAACCTCTGATGGCCACTGTTCCTCTCTGATGGCCACTGTTCCTCTCAGATTACCACTGCTTTTCTCTAATTGCCACTGTTCGTCTCTGATGGCCAGTGTTCCTCTCTGATGACCACTGTTCCTCTCTGATGGCCACTGTTCCCCTTCGATAGCCACTGTTCCTCTATGATCGACCGGGAGCCGGTCGGCCGAGCGGACAGCACACTGGACTTGTGATCCTGTGGTCCTGGGTTCGATCCCAGGCGCTTGCGAGAAACAATGGGCAGAGTTTCTCTCACCCTGATGCTCCTGTTACCTAGCAGTAAAATAGGTACCTGGGTGTTAGTCAGCTGTCACGGGCTGCTTCCTGGGGGTGGAGGCCTGGTCGAGGACCGGGCCGCGGGGACACTAAAGCCCCGAAATCATCTCAAGATAACCTCAAGAAGATGATGGCCACAGGTAACCTCTGACGGCCTCTGTTCCTCTCTGATGTCCACTGTACCTCTCAGATGACGACTGTTCCTCTCTGATGAACACTGTTCCTCAATGATGGCCACTGTTCCTCTCTGATGACCACTATTTCTCTCTGATGGCCACTGTTCCTCTCTGAAGGCCACTACCCATCTCTGAGAGTCACTGTTCCTCTTTGATGTCCAGAGTTAACCTCTGATAGCCACTGTTCCTCTCTGATGACCATTGTTCCTCTCTGATGGCCACTGTTCCTCTCTGATAGGCACTGTTCTTCTCTGATGACCACTGTTCTTCTCT
This sequence comes from Procambarus virginalis, assembly GCA_020271785.1. NCBI lineage: Eukaryota > Metazoa > Arthropoda > Malacostraca > Decapoda > Cambaridae > Procambarus > Procambarus virginalis. The sequence continues at coordinate 1,949 of WNGS01043491.1, forward strand.
CATGGCCATTGTTCCACTCTGATGGGCACTGTTTCTTTAAGATGGCCACTGTTCCTTTCTGATGGCCACTATTCCTCTCTGACGGCCACTGTTCCTCTCTGATGGGTTAGAGTTCACCCATGACTGTGACTGTTCCTCTCTGATGACCACTGTTCCTCTCTGAAGGCCTCTGTTGCTCTCTGATGGCCACTGTTCCTCTCTGATGACCACTGTTCCTCTCTGACGGCTACTGTTTCTCTCTGTTGGCAACTGATCCTCTCTGATGACCACTGTTTCTTCTCTCTGATGGCCTTTGTTGCTCTCTGATGGCCACTGATCCTCTCTGATGACCACTGTTCCTCTCTGATAACCACTGTTCCTCTCTGAAGGCCACTGTTAAGCCACTCTTCCTCTCTTATGAAGTTAAGCTCTGATGGCCACTGTTCCTCTCTGATGACCACTGTTCCTCTCTGATCACCACTGTTCCTCTATGATGGCCACTGTTCCTCTCTGATGACCACAGTTCCTCTCTGATGACCACTGTTCCTCTATGATGGCCACTGTTCCTCTCTGATGACCACTGTTTCTCTCTGATAGCCACTCTTTCTCTCTGATGGCTAGAGTTAAGCTCTGATGGCCACTGTTCCTTTCTGATATCCACTGTTCCTCTCTGATAGCTACTGTTCTTCTCTGATGACCACTGTTTTTCTCTGATGACCACTGTTCGTCTCTGGTGACCACTGTTCCCCTCTCATGGCCACTGTTCCTCTCTGATGGCTTGAGTTCACCCCTGATGATGACTGTTCCTCTCTAATGACCACTGCTCCTCTCTGATGGCCACTGTTTCTCTCTGATATCCACTGTTCCTCTTTGAAGGCTACTGTTCCCCTCCGACAGCCACTGTTCCTCTCTGATGACCATTGTTCCTCTCTGATGACCACTGTTCCTCAATGATGGCCACTGTTCCTCTCTGATGACAACTATTTCTCTCTGATGGCCACTGTTCGTCTCTGAAGGCCATTACTCATCTCTGATAGTCACTGTTCCCCTTTGATGGCCAGAGTTAACCTCTGATGGCCACTGTTCCTCTTTGATGACCACTTTTCTTCTTTGATATCCACTGTTTCTCTCTGATGGCCACTGTTCCTCTCTGATGACCACTGTTCTTCTCTGATGGCCACAGTTCCTCTCTGATGGCCACAGTTCTTCTCTGATGGCCACAGTTCTTCTCTGATGACCACTGTTTCTTCTCTTTGATGGCCTTTGTTGCTCTCTGAAGGCCTCTGTTCCTCTCTGATAGCCAATGGTCCTCTCTGATTGCAAGAGTTAACCTTTGATGGCCACTGATCCTCTCTGATTATCACTGTTCCTCTCTAATGACCTCTGTTGCTCTTTGATGACCACTGTTCATCTCTCAAGGCGCTATTCATCTCCGATGGCCACTGTTCCTCTATGATGGCCAGAGTTAACCTCTGATGGCCACTGTTCCTCTCTGATGACCACTGTTCTTCTCTGATGACCTGTGTTTCTCTCTGATGTCCACTGTTCCTCTCTGATGGCCACTGTTCCTCTCTCATGGCTAGAGTTCACCCATGATTGTGACTGTTCCTCTATGATTGCCCCTGTTTCTCTCTGATGGCCACTGTTCCTTTCTGATATCCACTGTTCCTCTCTGATTACCACTGTTTTTCCTTGGTGACCACTGTTCCTCTCTGATGACCACTGTTCCTCTCTGATGGCCACTGTCCCTCTTTGATGGACACTATTCCTTTCTGATGACAACTGCTTCTCTCTGATGGACACTGTTCCCCTCTGATGGCCACTGTTCCTCTCTGATGACCTCTGCTTCTCTCTCATGGCCTCTGTTCCTCTCTTATGACTACTGTTCCTCTCTGATGACCACTCTTCCTCTCTGATGGCCAGAGTTAAACTCTGATGGCCTATGTTCGTCTCTGATGACCACTATTCCTCTCATATGACCACTGTTCCACTCTGATGACCACTGTTCCTCTATGATGGCCACTGTTCCTCTCTGATGGCCACTGTTCCTCTTTAAAGACCACTGTACATCTCTGATTGCCACTGTTCCTCATTGATGGCAGAGATAACCTCTGAAGGCCACTGTTCCTTTCTGATGACCACTGTTCCTCTCTGATGGCCATTGTTCCTCTCTGATCGGCTCTGTTCCTCTCTGATGGTAACTGTTCTTCTTTGACGGCCACTGTTTCTCTCTGATAGCGAATGTTCCTCTCTGATTGCCAGAGTAAACCTTTTATGGCCACTGATCCTCTCTGATGATCACTGTTCCTCTCTGATGACTACTGTTCCTCTCTGATGACCACTGTTCCTCTCTGATGACCACTGTTCTTCTCTGATGGCCACTGTTCCTCTCTGATGACCACTGTTTCTTCTCTCTGATGGCCTCTGTTGCTCTCTGATGTCCACTGTTCCTCTCTGATGACTACTGTTCCTCTCTGTTGACCACTGTTCCTTCCTGAAGGCCACTGTTCCTCTCCGATAGCCACTGTTCCTATCTGATGGCCAGAGTAAACCTCTGATGGCCACTGTTCCTCTCTGATGGCCACTGTTTCTCTCAGATTACCACTGCTTTTCTCTAATTGCCACTGTTCCTCTCTGAAGGCCACTGTTCCTCTCTGATAGCCACTGTTCTTATCTGATGGCCAGAGTAAACCTCTGATGACCACTGTTCCTCTCTGATGGCCACTGTTCCACTATAATGGGTACTGTTCCTATCTGATGGCCTGAGTTATCCTCTCATGGCCTCAGTTCCTCTCTGATACCACTGTTCCTCTCTGACGTCCACTGTTCCTCAATGATGGCCACTTTTCCTCTCTGATAGGCACTGTTCTTCTCTGATGACCACTGTTCTTCTCTCATGGCCATTGTTCCTCTCTGATGGGCACTGTTTCTTTAAGATGGCCAATGTTCCTTTCTGGTGGCCACTATTCCTCTCTGACGGCCACTGTTCCTCTCCGATGGGGTAGAGTTCACCCATGACTGTGACTGTTCCTCTCTGATGACCACTGTTCCTCTCTGATGACCACTCTTTCTCTCTGAAGGCCCTCTGTTGCTATCTGATGGCCACTGTTCCTCTCTGATGACCACTGTTCCTCTCTGATGACCACTGTTCCTCTCTGAAGGTCACTGTTCCCATCCGATAGCCACTGTTCCTCTCTGATGGCTAGAGTTAATCTCTGATGGCATCTGTTCCCCTCTGACGACCACTCTTGGTCTCTGATGACCACTGTTCCTCTCTGATGGCCACTTTTCCTCTCTGATGGACACTGTTCCTCTCTGATGGCCAGAGTTAATCTCTGATGGCATCTGTTCCCCTCTGACGTCCACTCTTGGTCTCTGATGACCACTGTTCCTCTCTGATGACCACTGTTCGTCTCTGATGGACACTGTTCCTTTCTGATGGCCAGAGATAACCTCTGATGTCCACTGTTCTTTTATGATGACCAATGTTCTTCTCTGTTGCCCACTTTTCCTCTTTGAAGGTCACTGTTCCTCTCCGATAGTTACTGTTTCTCTCTGAAGGCCACTTTTTCTCTCCGATAGCCACTGTTCCTCTCTGATGGCCAGAGTTAGCCTCTGATGGCCATTGTTCCTCTCTGATGACCTGTATTCCTCTCTGATGACCACTGTTCATCTTTGATGACCTTTATTTCTCTGTGATGACCACTGTTCCTGTCTGATGGCCACTGTTCCCCTCTGATGGGCACAGTTCCTCTCTGATAACTGTTCCTCTCTGATAACTGTTCCTCTCTGATGACCAATGTTCCTCTTTGATGACCACTGTTCCTCTCTGATGGGCACTGTTCCTCTCTGATGGCCACTGTGTCTCTCTGGTGGCTACTGATCCTTTCTGATGACCACTGTTCCTCTCGCAAAGCCACTGTTCCTCTCCGATTGCCACTGTACCTCTCTGATGGCCAGAGGTAACCTCTGACGGCCTCTGTTCCTCTCTGATGACCACTGTTCCTCTATGATGACCACTGATCCTCAAAGATGGCCACTGTTCCTCTCTGATGACCACTATTTCTCTCAGATGGCCACTGTTCCTCTCTGAAGGCCACTACTCATCTCTGATAGTCACTGTTCATCTTTGATAGCCAGAGTTAACCTCTGATGACCACTATTCCTCTCTGATAACCACTGTTCCTCTCTGATGACCACTGTTCCTGTCTGATGTCCACTGTTCCCCTCTGATGGGCACAGTTCCTCTCTGATAACCACTGTTCCTCTCTGATGGCCACTCTTTCTCTCTGTTGGCTACTGATCCTCTCTGATGACAACTGTTTCTTCTCTCTGATGGCCTTTGTTGCTCTCTGATGGCCACTGATCCTCTCTGATGACCACTGTTCCTCTCTGATGACCACTGTTCCTCTCTGAAGGCCACTGTTCCTACCCCGATAGCAACTCTTCCTCTCTGATGGCCAGAGTTAAGCTCTGATGGCCACTGTTCCTCTCTGATGACCACTGTTCCTCTCTGATCACCACTGTTCCTCTATGATGGCCACTGTTCCTCTCTGATGGCACCTGTTCCTTTCTGATATCCACTGTTCCTCTCTGATGGCTACTGTTCCTCTCTGACGACCACTGTTTTTCTCTGGTGACCACTATTCCTCTCTGATGACCACTGTTCCTCTCTGATGGCCACTGTTGGGTATCTGGGGCTTGAACTCAGAAATTAAATTATTTGATTATTGTATTGAAAGAAAGCAGTCTATGCAGTCTCTGTGGTGTAGTGGTAAGACACTCGCCTGGCGTTCCGCGAGCGCTATGTCATGGGTTCGTATCCTGGCCGGGGAGGATTTACTGGGCGCAAATCCTTAACTGTAGCCTCTGTTTAACGCAACAGTAAAATGTGTACTTGGATGAAAAAACGATTCTTCGCGGCGGGGGTCGTATTCCAGGGACCTGCCCGAAACGCTACGCGTACTAGTGGCTGTACAAGAATGTTACAACTCTTGTATATATCTGAAAGAAAGAAAGAAAGAAATCGAAGGACCACCCACTTCTGAGAAAAGAAAGAAAACAAATAATAGTGATCATCAGAATGACACTAGAGAACCAGTGTCTATGGAAACTCATTCAAAGAATAATCTCTTGAAAATAATGAAGATGTCGGGAAACCGACACACTCATACACAAATAGTATAGTCTTCCCTTAACAGTATCCTCTTAAAATTAGAGAATGGGAGACTCCGTGACGTCATCGACGTCGCCGCAGTATTTACATTATTAAACCACTGTTCATACAACAGTTTAATGTCTAAATTGAATAAAAAAGTGTTCAATAAGACTGAATATAATTATTAACACCAAAATATAGCTTGATTCCCTTGTTAACGTAAATTTAACTTAGAAGTGGAACCAGCAAAATATTGGAACAGTACACAAAGCCAGCGTCTCTTACAGACGCCACGCTCACACGTAATCAATAACAAACGCAGCCTTACGCTGCACATGGCTCCAGAGTTGGTTTAACACCTAGACACCTATTTACTGTCAACAACCAGCTACACAGCCTATCAACAACTACAACAACGATTGTATCCGGCTTACCAAGTATTTGTTTATTATTCTAGTGCACTGTATAATATCAAAGATAAGTCGGTTATGATATATGGGAAACACCCCACAAATGTACGTGTACCCCATTTTTTACAGCCCTCACATACCATGTTATACCTGTATTGATATGCTTAGGGAAATGTACTTGTGGTGTCTGTGTGTAGCTGAGATAGTCTTGGTAGTAAGGTTGATGTAAAGTCATTCCTGGTTACTGACTTTAATAATAATAAACGATTACATGATAGAGTAGCTCCCAAGCTTGGCAGGCGTCCTGTGTGCTGTTTACCTTCTCTAGTGGCGTCCAGCCGCCGCTCATAGAAAACGGATGGTACCATTTTCTGTGAACATGACATCCCTCCTTTTCTTTAAAAAGAATGAATACAGGATGTCTACCATGCTTGTAGCACAAAGCAAAGTTATTGACACAAAGTAAGTTATTAACATATCAAGAGATATTGCATACATTTAACATTAATTAAACACACAAAGAATTTAAACAACTTTACCACAAAGGATTTCAATGTTAAAAATACATATGCAATGTTAAACAAACATGAAAGAAACTGTAATACAAAGTTACAAAATATTGAATGAGAGATCTGCATTATTCAAACAATATTAAATTTAGTTTAGCATAACAAGTAAATACTTTGCATTACATAGGAACACAAAATCATCATATCGTGTAGGGCGTTTAACATGACGTTTTGGACGAGAGTCCTTAAATACAAAAATATCCCTCGATGAATTGTTTATCGAGTTATAACTCATTTTTTCTTTTTCTTTTGCACGACTTTGCACTTCATCATTTTCTACACTAGTTGGAATCACTTTGAAATAAGCCATATTACGTGTTATACTATGATCTCTATTACTCGCTGTTACCATAGTTCCTTTTACACTAATCACTTTATATGGTTTTGTATCATACGGCATATCTAGCTTTCCCTCTTTTTTCTTTTTAACGAGAACAGTATCTCCAACCTTTATGAATTGTTCCTTTGCACGTTGATCATGAGCAATTTTCATTTTGCCCTTGGCTAGTGCATCCTTCTGAGCGAGACGTTTATCCGTTACCTTGGCTGGCATGACAGGTAGTGCGATTCTCATAGGACGTCCAAATAAAAGTTCGCCAGGCGACTTGCCCAGTGTTCCATGCGGTGTTGCACGGTAGTTCCTGAGAAAAGCATACATAGCTTGTTTCCAGGATCGTCCTTCGGCATGAGCACAGCGTACAGCTTTCATGAGAGGTTGCATGAATCTCTCGACTTCTCCATTTGCTTGAGGATGTAGTGGCATCACACGGCGGTGTTTGAATCCAATATGCTCAGCAAAGTTGACAAAGTCTTGTCCATTAAATGGCGGTCCATTGTCCGTCTTGACAACTTCAGGAATGCCAAAGTTTGAAAAGATCTTGTCGAGTTTCGGGATGACAGCCTTTGCAGATGTGGAAGTGATGATTTCTACTTCTGGATAACGTGAGTGATCATCAATGACTACCATCAAGTACTCTCCAGTTGGTAGCGGTCCACAGAAGTCCATCGATACTTCCATCCATGGTGCAGCAGGTAGTGGTGAAGGTTGTAGAGGTGTTGGTCTTGAAGTATCCACTGCAGCTTGGCAAGGGACACAGGCATCATGCATGTCCTTAGCTTGACGATCAATGCCAGGAAACCACACCTTTTCTCGTAGCAGCTGTTTGGTCCTTACAAGACCTTGGTGTCCTTGATGTGCAAGCTTCAGAGCACGTTGCTGGAGAACAGCTGGAATGACGATACGAGTACCTCGCAGCACGGTGTCGCGTTGTTGCGTAACACTTAATTCTGTCTGGATGCGTTCAAGTGCTTTGAATGCATCTTGGTCAACTCCTGAGGGTGGGATGCGTGGAAACTTTTTCTTAGTCAATGCATCCACTGTTGCTTGCAGAGTTGGGTCCTCTAGGGTTGCAGTACGGATTTCATCAAGAGTGAGAGCCTTAGGGACTGCATCACAGGTTACAGAGTGTACATATTCCTCGGCAACTTGCTGATGCTTGGTGATGGTGAAACTGTTGGCAGGATGTCGACTGATGTAATCAGCGGGATTGCCTGCACCTGGCTTGTATTTCACCGTAAAGTTGTATGGTTGCAGACGAAGAGCCCATCTCTCAATGCGAGCTGGTGGTTTGGACTTTGGATTATTGAAGATGGTCTCCAACGGTTTGTGGTCAGTGACTATCGTGGTAAAGGGTGCACCAAGCAGATACACATTGAAGTGTTCACAGCCCCATACAAGAGCAAGAGCTTCCTTCTCTGTCTGACTGTATCGTTGCTCAACATCTGTGAGAGAACGGCTGGCGTAGGCAATTACTACTCTTGAATCTGGTTGACCAGGTTTGTGTTGGGCTAACACAGCACCTAAACCAACAGGACTAGCATCCACCGTTAACTCAGTGTCCATTGATGGATCAAAGTATGCAGCAGTCGCATTTTCTACTAGTGCATCTTTCACAGCATCAAATGCATTTTGCTCGACATCGCTCCAGTACCATGATGCATTTTTCTTCAGGAGCTCACGTAGAGGCTTCGTAATGGTAGCAAAATCTGGAATGAAGCGAGAACAGTAGTTTGCCATTCCCAGAAAACTATGTACTTCAGTGGATGTTGAAGGAGGTGCAGCATTCTTGATATCTGCAACTTTCTTAGGATCTGGAGACAGACCTTTGTCACTAAGTACATGTCCAAAGAATTCAATTTTATGTTGATTGAACTCACACTTTGCTCGGCTTAGCGTCAAATTCTTTTCTCGTAAGCGTTGCAATGTTGCACGAAGAGCTTTGTCGTGTTCAGCTTGGGTACGGCCATAAACAATGATGTCATCAGACATGTTGTCAGCATTAGGTATATCTTGCAATACCTGGCTGATGATGTGCTGGAATACTTCAGCAGCACTGTTAATACCAAAACTCAGGCGCTTGTACCTATACAGACCTCGATGTGTCGTAAACGTTGTGATGAATCGACTCTCATCATCAAGTTCAAGCTGATGATAGCCCTTGTTTAAATCTAACTTGCTGAATACAGTTGCACCATTCAAGCGGTAAATCATATCATCTACAGTGGGTGTAGGATGGCGTTCACGCATTATTGCCTTGTTGGGAACACGCATGTCTACACAAATGCGTATCTCATCTGGATTCTTCGGCTTTGGTGGAGTGACAATTGGGCTTACCCATGGTGTTGGGCCTGTTACCGGTTCAATGATATCTAGTTCTATCAGCCTATCCAGTTCGGCATCGACTTTCTTGCGAGTATGGAATGGTTGTCGGCGATGTGGTTGGGCAACTGGAATTACATCTGGGTTGATATGCAGATGTACCTTGCTATCAGTATAACAACCTATGGATTTAAACCGATCAGAAAATTCAGCAACAATAGCATCAACATTGTTTGCAGATTCCACTGCTACAGCATTAGAAAGCTGAAGTAGCCCCAATTTGGTTGAAGTCTTGTAACTGAGTAAAGACTCCTTTGCATTCCTAACAACATGGAATGTAGTAATGAGCATTGCATTCTTTGACTTAATCTCTGCAGTGAAAGTTCCAATCACTGGTAAGGCTACCTTTGAAGCATAGGCAGTGGCTTTGCCATTATAGTTTTCAAGCTTTGGAACTGTTTTTTAAATTTTCATAGTGGCACTCAGCAATGGTGTCAATGTTTGATCCAGTGTCAATGAGAATTTTGAGACAAATGCCAGCAATGTATACTATAGTCTCTGGGTTGTTTGGAAGATCATTCCATTTTGTGATTGATTGTACTCCATAAATATAATCACATTCACTGTCATCTGAGACTGGTTGTAATGAAATGTTGTCTTGTATATTATTAACATTCTTGATTTGAGGTGCAATATTGTGTTTGCCACCTCGACTCCTATGACTTGATCCTCGTACATTGCTTTTATTTATTGATTGTGGTTTCTTTAGTGCGGAACGACACATAGCACCAAAATGACCTAGTTTTCTACACTCATAGCACTTCTTACCTTGTGCAGGACAAACATTATCTTGGTGTGGGTAGTCTCCTCCACAATTGTAACATTTATTGTTGACAACCTCTGATGTGAGTCGTTGTGACTGCTTGAGTCTTGTTCCATGACTCCAGTTGTGATGTGGTTCTCGGCTCAATTTAATGTTAGGTTTGGCATGATATCTTCTATGATCATGGTGTACTCCCTGAACCTTACATACTTCATGACTGTTAGTAACAGTGGCAGAACCGTTGTTGGCACTGCACTCCATGACACGAGCATCACGTGCAGCATCTTCCATTCGACGAGCCATATCCAGTATCTTGGTAAGAGAACTTTCATCATCAACAAGTTCTAGAGCTCTTCGACGAAGACGTGTAGATGTGCATGTTTCAATTATTTGCTGTTTGATTTCTTTGTCAACATCAGCAAACTCACAATGGGTTGCTAAACCCTGCAGACGTGTATGGTATTGATCAACAGTTTCATTAGAGAGTTGTTTTGCTCTCCTGAAATGCATAATTTCCATAGCAGTATTTTGCCTTGGTTTGAAATGCTCAGTTAATTTGGCCTTGGCAGTGTCATAATCTTTGGCACCACCAGTATCTTTCAGTGTATCAAAGATATCACAAACTCTATCACCTGCATAATGAAGCAGAAAGGCACGCTTTCTTTCAGCACTTTTGATATCAGAAACTATCAACAAATTTTCAAATCTTTTAAGCCATTTGACCCACCTCTGTGACAGGTTTGTCTGGTCACAGTCAGGATCAAATGCAGGAAACTGAGGTATATTTGCCATTTTTTACTGAATAAATTTAAACTTATCACTTAAAATGTTCCTCAGAATATATAACACTTACTGCACTGTATATGTTATTTAAGAATTCACTGTAATTACTTTAATTTTGCAAAGCACACAAGCATTTTAATGCAAAAGTTCACAACAGTGCACAACACAGCAGCAACTGACTTCTTACCTAGGCCTTGTGTACATGTGTTGTTCCTACTCACAGCAACACAGCAGTTGTTAGCAGTTGGTACAGCAATTGGCAGCAGTAGGCAGCAGTAGGAAGCAGTTGGTACAGCAGTAGGCAGCAGTTGGTTCACAGCGTGAAGAATTTTGTAGCACGAAGCGTCGTTTCGTAACCAAAACATCGGGTTTTGTACACTGCATCAAAGCGTCGTTTCGTACACAGCGTCGGCAGATTCCTCTCACACAGCAACACTCAGCACAGCTTGGGTAGCACACAGCATTGGCCAGCACACAGCAACGGCCAGCACACAGCAACAGTCAGCACACAGCATGGGGTTGCATACAGCATCGGGTATGGTGCTCACAGACAGCTTCTCCTTCCTCCTCTAGGCGAATCAGCATGCTCCTTCCTTGTGTTTTGTTGAACAAAATACCTGCGTTCCCAGTTCATCGTCGTCGCCAGTGTGGTGTCTGTGTGTAGCTGAGATAGTCTTGGTAGTAAGGTTGATGTAAAGTCATTCCTGGTTACTGACTTTAATAATAATAAACGATTACATGATAGAGTAGCTCCCAAGCTTGGCAGGCGTCCTGTGTGCTGTTTACCTTCTCTAGTGGCGTCCAGCCGCCGCACATAGAAAACGGATGGTACCATTTTCTGTGAACATGACAGTACTAACTCCTTGCATCCCAAACAGGTAAATTGTGACTTGGAACAGCAAGTAGCTGAGCAGTAGAACTATGCACATGTACCTAGCTGTTGCCAGCCTTGTAGGCCTCCACAGCCGCCATTGGCACCATGAGGCACAGGGCCACACCCACATAGATGCTAACATGACACAGCCTTAGCAGGCCCTTACTACAGGCTCAGATAAGGCCATTCTAGTTATTGTAGTAGTAGTATTCATAACTAGTAATAATTGTTGAAATAATAGTAGATTAGACCACCATATGTGGTATGATAATATTATTATAATTAAACTTAGGTAAACAATTGGTAGTTTAAGAAGGAGCCATTACAAAGTGGTTTAAGCTACAAATTGTCCCCCCAATTTGTGTGAGATTAATTTCAGGCAGTTTTAACAAGTACATACAGTCCACTCAATTTCTTACCTACTAAGAAAAAATAAGATAAACTATATTGATTGAAGTCAATTAAAAGGAGAAATACTGTCTGGAGTTTTTACCACATAAATTATGGTCCTTTGAACCTAGATGATTATTACAGTTAACCAGTAGGTACATTGCATCTAGATATAAGATCCTGATATACATTAGTAGTGCAATATTATAGCAGAAAGACATTGCTATATTTACATTTTCTAGCCTAACTTTTCAATCTCATAGCAAACAAAACTACAACAAAGCACTATTACAGTTCTGAAGCCTATGCCAAAGAACTATTGTGCCTTTTTCATTACAAGAGGTTGATAAGAGGCTACTTTACTTATAAGTTACTTATAAATGTTTTTGTAATTTAAGTATAAACCATTATTTTAATATTGCACCATTACATACTGCATACCACATTGTTTACAGCAAATTCTTGCACAAGGGTAGGACATTTTAGGCTGGTGTTGTACAGCAACCTAGTTTAATTTATTGTGCTAACCTGGTGTAAGGGTAAGAATTTTTTACACTTGTCTAGAGTTGAACATATATTACAACCTAGCAAGTACATATTTTTTATGCAGTATTCATGACAACCCGAGTTGTGTTGTCAACCTGATATTCATACATATAATTATAGGTATAATTTAACTATAATCATTTCACCTTTGAGTGTTAACCTGTGTCTCTGTACCAACCAAGAGTGATAATGACGGGCTAGCTTGCGGAATACCAGCATTGATACAGGCTTACCACTCAAATTATAGCGTGTATGATTATTCAGTAGTATATTTTTTAAATGATAAACAGCTCTAGTTCGGAAACTAGTTGCTTTATTAATTCAAGTGCCAAATAGTTAAAAGTCCATACGACTAGCAAGTACTTCCAAGATGTCTACACTCAAAAATGTAAAATTAACCATTAAGGCCTTAAAGGGGCATCTCACAAGGCAGATTAACAAATGTGAAGACATGAGTAATCAAACTCCAGTTAATTATGCAGCACTGGAAAATTATCTTAAGCTTACACGGAACAAATATGACCGTGTGTTGCAACAAATGAAACAATATCAAGATTTACTTAACGTTAACAGTATTGATGAAGATACGATGAACAACATTCTCCAAGAACACTCTGATTATGAAGATGCAATGTTTGTAAAAATACAACGCTATGACAATATGATAGACGCCCATAAGGCCAATATAAATGTTGCAGCCACAACTACCCAGAATCAGGCAGCACCAGAAGTCAAATTACCATCACTCAGTCTCCCAACTTTTTCTGGAACAGAGGACGAGAATTGGGACAATTTCTGGAGCAAATTTGTCGATTCTGTGGATTCTAATGTCAATGTACCAAAGACGACAAAGTTTACGTATTTACAGAGTGTCTTGAAGGATGAAGCCTTTCAGGTAGTCTGTAATCTGAATCACACAGATGACGATTATGACAATGCTGTACAACTATTGAAAGAAAACTATGCGAAGCCTGAAAGGACTATCAGAATTTTAACCCAGAAGCTGTTTGATATTAAACATCCAAATAATACAGCAGTCTCACTCCAAGCCTTTAGATTGGAGCTTGAGTCTTTGCTTAAGGCACTTAAAAATAAAGTAAACTTGGATGAATCAGACTGGATAATCCAAGTCCATATGACTCGCAAATTACCCAGGGACATCCTGGATAAGTTGTTTGTGTTGTATGGAAAGTCATATCTGACAGTAACAGAGATTACAAAGGGGTTACAAGCCATCATAGAACGAGAAAGAGTTATCCCAGATGAAAAGGCGACATCTAAACCTTCGTCTACTACTAATAGTAAACAACAGAGTACAAACAGTACTCCAAACAAATCTAAAACAACTTCTCCCTCCCCAAAGTGGAGACAAGGCAGTGTGGGCACATACGCAGTTGGTACCTCCAAACCTACAGGTAACGCGTCACCCAAATCGGTGACTCCTCAAGATACTGTTAACGTCTGGAGACCATGTCTGTTCTGTGAACAATCACATTCCATGTACAATTGCAGACGTTTCCCCGATCGTGCAACACGCATAAAACGACTCAAGGAGATACATAGATGTACCAAGTGTATAAGGGAACATCATCCCGACAGCTGCACATCAACAATACGCACCTGTTATAGGTGCCATAAGGGTCGACACCATACAGCACTTTGTGGGGATTCAAGTACAAAGTCTGCCAAACCACAGGAGGAGGAAGGAACTAACACCTCAGTACAGCTTTGTACTGTGCTACCTGACATAAGTGTTTTCTCAACAAGGTCTAAACATAAATCAGCTCTACCTACTGCACGATTGTGTCGGGGTTTCACGGTGTTCTCGTAATAGAAGGGTTAAAGCAACTATAGACTGGATCTCCTTCCCAGGTGGTTGCTCCAACAATAACCCTTACTCACCGTCGTTCGGCGGGTCTTCCCTCAATCCGTTCGGCTCCACTGCTGGCCTCGGAGAGTATCCCAGTCGATCTCACAACCGGCCTTAGATTTGTAAGATGAGTGGGAGCACAGATCGTTCCCTCAATCTGTGGCCCTCCCCGACACCGAACTCTTATACAGCCTTCAAGGTCGCCAACTGGTTTTCTTGTGTCCAGTAACACTGCAGTGGTCAGGTGTAATTGTGGCAAGAGCAAATTCCAATAATGTGGTATCAGGCAGGTCACTCTACTTTATATCATAACACGGTCACAAGATAAATGGAGGGGATGATATCAAACACCAAAGAGTTTTGGTATTTTACTTAAAAGACAACGAGAAATATATATGCATCAATGTATCAGAATTAATATATGACAATCGCTCCATTCATAGCATAATATTCTAGAGCGCACCATATGTCAACATCGGCACGTGTCACCTGTCAGAATACCAGCTGACCGGGCCCTCGCGATCGTGGGAACAGACTAATACTTGTTTTCTAATTGTCACGATCCCCGTTTATTTAACTTTTTCCAAAACACTAATCAACGTTCACATGGCTTACTTATGATTTCACTGGCCTCACGATCAACATCTATATTCACAATACTCTCACAGTGACTTTTCACTGTACCAAAAATTACTCTATTCTTAATAATATTTACTGTGAATGCACTCACTTGATCACTGAACTTTTCTTTATATTTATACTTCCTCTCACAGAGATATCACTGGCAAACACTTCACGTATATGATATTATTCAGCACACAATCATGTCATATATAAATCAGTAATCAAACTTCAGGCATATATATATCAATAGATCATAGAGATCAACACACAGGCATTTATATAGATAGATTATAGAGATCAACACACGGGCATTTATATTGATAGATTATAGAGATCAATACACCCATATCTGGTTCACTACCAATATATATAATAATAATAATCACAGATCAATAATAATAGTCACAGTAAATTCTCTGATGAATCTTGGTGCTTGCACACACCCACACATAGATATATATGTAAATTGATACTGTGAGCGCTCTGGGCAGCCTCACCACATACTGTGCTCTCTGTGACTTAAACTCAGGTGAGACTTGCTCACGACATACAAAATATCCTGACAAGAATATATATAGCTAACTAAAGGGGAAATGGGAGGGAACTGTAAACACCTACTTCACCTATCCTAGGATGACAGTTGGGTTGTAGCTCCTGGTCCAGGCTCTCGCCTCGTTCATCCAGAAACACAAGCCCCACGCCTTAGGATGTCGCGTCTCGCCGCTTCTGTACACAGCAGGTCCGTGCTTCTTTCCCTACAGTACGTCGCTGGGTTGAAGTCGGTCTCCTGGCCGTCAACTTTCCTCCCAACTACGGCAGCCAGCCTACGTCTCGGCGGTCGTCGCACGTTTCCCAATTAGTTCTTGTCACTGTTCTCCTAGAGGAACTGCCTCTCACCACTACGAAGTCACTGAAGTTATCAGCCGTCCCGGACGACACACGCACAGCACCCGACTTCAGAGCTCTTGAAGCTCACAACACTGTCAATTCCCTCGTCGTCTAGAGATAACGCTAGGTATTTGGGAAGACTTCTCGACGTGCTTGCATCCAACTGTTGACTCGTAGGGTTCCACGAAGGTGGGGTTACTGTCAAACTTGACAGGATCGTCGATCACACGTTCAACCTGGTTGACAAGGCTGTCAACCTGGTTCCCTCACGGTGGGTGGCCCGGCCACTAAGCTGCCTCTTATACTGGTGAACTGCCAACGACGACACACATCGATGCCCGGCCCACTTCTTGCAACGCACCTGTCCCTGAGCACTTGTTGCTCAATATTTGTCAATTCCTTATCTGAGCCACAACTGGGTTGCAGGAAGACCTCACAGAGTGCGTGCCAACAACTGGAGACGCTTAAATCCACCGGAGTTCGGTAAATCCGTCACTCTGACAGGATGACCGATCGCGCGTCCTACCTCTCGGACGTGTCGTGAAAGACTGATATCGTCTGGCGCCAACACGGCTGGACCCCCCTGCCTATGTGACGTCACTTTTCCCAAAGTTGGTTTTCATTGGCTCCCAGTGCCATGTCGCTGACGGTGACCAATCTGGCGCCACTGACGTCACACAGTTTTGGCGGGAGAACAGACTTGCCAGCGCCATATTGGCTCCCTAAAGGGCCTATCCCACAGGACAAAATACTACATTTACGCAAATTTCTCGGCTCTTCGAGAATACTGTTCTCTCCCACACATGTTCACTTGTTGCCTGCAATGTAGAGAACGCTCGGGAATAGTGGACATGACTCTTACAGCAGGCGTGGGAGAATTAGAAGGGGGGGAACACCGTCACAATTGATCATTAGAAATGGAGAGAACAAAGCCACCGTACGTGGATTATTTGATCAAGGGTCCTAATTGACCTTTATATCCAAAGAGTTGGTAGATACCCTGAAACTTACACCTGTAGAGGAGACACGAATAAACATAGCAGGATTCCTGACTGACTCAGGAGCCCGAGTCTTCCAGGTAGTACAACCCAAAGTACGATTAGGAGGTTACGAACAAAATGTACAAGCTCTAGTAGTAGATAGATTCCCAACAGATCTATATGTATATGGTCTGGGGACAACAGCCAAATTCCTAGAAAAAAGGGGAATTCATTTGGCTGATAATATCACAACAGATAACCTTTCCAATATTGGAATCCTTATGGGATCAGATGTCTACCATAAGTTTATCAAAGGAAAGGAATACAAACACGGTATGAACGTGTTACCATCTGCAGGTGGCTATTTGCTAACAGGCCCTGTATTACGGCTAAACCAAACGCACCTGTAGAACACCAACATGCCAACCCAGTAATGGTTGCATGACTAGGAGACCAGTCTCCACTGCAACTCAGAGACATGTCTGAGGAAGAGCTTGATCCCCCTGTACACAAGTTATGGGACCTGGCAACTCTCGGCATTGTCCCTGAACAACCTAGCCCAGATGATGACTGGACTTACAAACAATACCTGGACTCAGTTATATACAGAGATAATCAATACTGGGTCAGGCTACCATGGAAGCTGAATCACCCTCAGCTACCCGTCAACCATTTTATGGCACAAAACCAATTGAGATCACAGGTGTTGCGCTTACAAAGACAACCTGAGAACTTGAAGTTGTACCATGAAATAATACAGAAGCAACTCGATGACAAATTTATCGAAGTTGTTACAAATGATAACCCAAAGGAAGGTCACTACTTACCACATCATTGTGTACAGAAGAATTCTGCAACTACCCCATTACGGATAGTATTTAATTGCAGTGCTAAAATGAGGCCGAGTAGTGTTTCGTTAAACGACTGTCTTCAAACTGGCCCTAGCCTAACACAAAGGCTTTATGACGTGCTGTTAAAGTTCCGTATTGGGACTTATGCATATACGGCCGACATCAGCAAGGCATTCCTTAGGGTAGGTCTTCAAGAAGAAGACCGGAACTACACAAAGTTCCTATGGATTAAGGATCCTAACGATCCGAACAGTGAATTAATCACTTACCGGTTTGCCTCTGTCCTTTTTGGCGCCACGTCATCTCCTTTTCTGCTCCAAGCTACCTTGGATACGCACTTGAAGAAGTCCAATAGCCCAAACAAGACGGAAATTAGCAAAAACCTGTATGTGGATAATTTTCAAGGTACAACCAACAGTGAAAGTAAACTGTTGGACATATACCATGAGGCCAATCGAGAATTAATGGGAGCCAATATGCCTCTCCAATCTTGGGTCTCTAACAATGAAAAATTAAATCAACTGATCTCAACTGAATTTCCCGATTACCAGGTACCCGAGATGACAAAGGTACTAGGTGTCGAATGGAACACGACAACAGATCAGTTGACAATCAAGTCAGTGGAGCCTGATACCACTAACTTAACAATGAGAAAATTACTATCACAAGTCAGCAAACCCTTCGACCCATTAGGACTATTAAGCCCAGTACTGATTAATGGGAAGTTGATAATACAGGAATGTTGGCAACAAAAGATAGGCTGGGATGATCTTCTAACACCTGCCCTACAAGAAAAATGGCAAGGTTTAGTAAAAGATTTAAGTACCCTAGAGTCTGTCAAGTTCCCTAGGAACACAGTAGTAGTAAATGAAAAAGAACCAATTAAGCTACATGTATTCTGTGATGCCTCAGGAAAGGCTTATGGAACAGTAGCTTACCTGGTCACAAATGGGCAAGCCAATTTGCTCACATCAAAGGCCAGAGTGGCACCTTTAAAGAAAAGATCACTGCCACAACTGGAATTAACAGCCTTACTGTTAGGGTAAGATTGGCTCATTATTTGATCAAGGCCTTACGCCACATCCACTTTAAAAGAAACAGTAGTTTGGTCAGATAATGAGGCAGTACTACAGTGGGTTAAGAACAATAACAGTAAGAATCCTTACGTGAGTAACCGCGTTAAGGAAATACGAGAGTTGTCAGCAGGGTATAAACTAAGATATGTACCCACAAAAGAGAATCCAGCTGACTATCTCTCCCGAGGACTGACTTTACGGCAATTAACAAAGGCAGAGATGTGGTTCAATGGACCTCAGTGGCTAATCAGCGACCAGTGGCCTGAACAAAAGCCACAAGTCATTGTGACCAATGTTACTGTTCCCACTGAGAACCCAGAACCACCTCGGACTTTGGTAATTGATCCTACTCGGTACTCTGAACTGAACAAACTTATAGGTGTCACCCAAGTAGTGTTTGATTTTCTAAAGAAAATAGGAATCAAGCATAAATTCCCTAATGCCCTAAGGTATTGGGTCAAAAGAGCTCAGATCGACACATTCGGGACAGAATTTGACAATGTTCCAAAGAAGCTACAACGTGATCTGGGTCTCTGGTTAGACACTGACAATTATAACATAATCAGATGCGGAGGCCGCTTACAGCACGCTGACATAGATTTGGAAGCAAAAAATCCAATATTGCTCCCTCGTCACCACATAGTAAGCAAACTAATTGTGTTACATATACACAAATACTGCACTCTGCATGGTGGGGTATTAGATACTCTCACAGACTTAAGACAACAGTACTGGCTACCCCAAGGTAGACAGACAGTAAAATCAATAATCAAATCCTGTGTTGTTTGCCGGAGATACGATGCCAGAGTGTGTCCATATCCTGGCCCACCTCCACTTCCGAAGGAACGAGTCGTACATATTCGTCCCTTTGAGACTACAGGAGTAGATTTCACAGGAGCACTAACACTTACAGGCACTAAGACAAGAAGAAACCAGTAAAAGCTTACATTGTCTTTTTACTTGTGCCACAACAAGGC
>WNGS01043499.1:0-13932 GCA_020271785.1 Procambarus virginalis
GAGAGAGAGAGAGAGAGAGAGAGAGAGAGAGAGAGAGAGAGAGAGAGAGAGAGAGTGAGAGAGAGAGAGAGAGGGCGAGCCTGCAGACATCGAAGAAGGGAAAATGCAAGACCATTATAACTTTGCAAAAACCAATACATCACAGCGACAGGATCTTAAGGTGTTGGGCACCTCCGCCTCGCCTTATGGAGCCAACGAGTCGTTACTCTCACACCCCTACACTGCCTAAAAGCCCCTGGGGGATGGTGACTACACCCAAGTGTTCCTGACACAATGAAGGAGACCAGAAGGTGTGGAGGGGGGGGGGGGGTTTACTTGTGTTCGTTCATAACAATATCGTGAATAAGTAATCCTGACATTAATCCATGGTTCACATTTTAGATGCCATTTTACTGAAAATGAACACTTATGCAAACACATGTGTGATATAATACAAAAATCTTTCTTCACTCCTGGTTGGAATTTATAAATAATAAATACGTTCGTGCTTTGGTACCTAACTTTTAACCTTTTTTATATTGTCTGCCCTAAAATTATTATATTACTAAAATATATTTTTAGTAGGTGTTATATAATATATTTTTATCTGTGACTGTCATTTACATGTCCTTTGAGGGAATAATCTATTTAAACATTCGAATATAACAGTAGAACTGATTTGATACACCCAGTTGCGAATTGCTATTTTTTTATATGCTTATGTACACCTGCTAAGCACAGACAATACACACCTGTGCAACAGCTTTTACCTCCACTACAAAGCATACCTGAAATACAATTTGTTATAAAAACTTTTGTCAGTGTTTGTTATACGTATTTGTTTAACTGACGTATTTTTCTTGTTGGAAATCTATATAAATAAATATGTAAATGTTCATTTGCTCAAAATCGCTAATCTCCGAAAGTTCTTCACTGATTGCTATGAATTTTTCACACAATGTTCTATTCACATCCGAGCGGGTTTGTATATACACACTATATAGATGTAACGTCTGTGACAGGAAAAAACGTGCCTTTTTAAAAAAAACTGTGTTTTTCATGAGTTTTTCATGTGAGGGAAATATTCGAAAGCTCATTACCGATTGCTTTGAAATTTTGACACAATGTTGCATTCGAATAGGCGCATGTCTTTATACCTACTATATACCTGCCTCATCAGTGACAAGAAAATTTTTTTTATTTTCTTAAACGTCGTCATCTGTTGGACGTAAGAGCAACACATGCTTTAATATCCGGAAGTTCTTCACCGTTTGCTTTGAAATTTTGACACAACGTTTCATTCAAATATGCATGTTTTTATACACCTACTATACAGATGTGACACCGGTGACAGGTAAAAACATGCTTTTTTTTTTAAACAGCACCATCTGTTGCATGTAATAGCAACACACGCTATACTAAATATGTTACGATTACATTTTAATGTTTTCAATTGCATTGATAAGTTGAATTTTCATAGATTTTGATTTATTGTCATTTTGAATTAATTATTTTGTGTGACATTGCATTGGAATTGAGCTGAGTTGTTTACAATACTTTTCATTTCATAAGTATAAATATCGATGGCACCCCTGTGACAGACAAAAACAAACTTTTTGGAAAAACAGCCCCTTCTGTTGAATGTAAGAGCAACACACACTATACTATATATGTTACGATTACATTTCAATGTTTCCAATTTCAATGATAAATGGAATTTTTATAGATTTCGATTTATTTTCATTTTGATATAAATATTTTCTATGATATTGCGTTGGAATTGTGCTGTGTTGAGCTTACCATATCGTTCATTTCGTGAGTATAGTTTATATTGTTATTTTTTCATTGTTTTTCATTTTGGGTTTCAACTGTTCTCATTATTTTTCAGTGATTGGCACAGAAGATTATTTGATGTTCCCAATATTCTGATGGGAACATCAGATCATTTGGGAATGCATCGGAAGAGGGAGTGGAGAAATGTGGGGAGGACGAGGGGACGAGGGAGTTGGAGTTTGTGGGGACGGGGGAATAGAGAATGGTGGGTAGGACAAGGGAACAGGGGGATGGTGGGGAGGACAAAGAGACGGAGTGTGGGATGGCGGGGAGGACAAGGGGATGGGGTAGGGGGAATCATGGGGAGGACGAGAGGACGGGGGAGTGGCAAATGGTTGGGAGGATGAGGGGAGAGGGGAGTGAGGAATGGTTAGGAGGACGAGGGGATGGGGTGGAATAGTACGGAGAACTGGAGGACCAGGGAAGGTTGCTGTGGCTGAGCAACATGCTTGTATTGCTGAACCACAGCAATATATATATATATATATATATAAACTTAAGACACACACACCCACCAGGAGACTTGAACCCTCGCCAGCACAGATGCTTCACACACAGATGCTTCACAACACCTGGCATAGCTGGTATGCACTAAACCACTGCACCAAACTCAGAGCCTTGAAAAGGATGGAATTTTTAGGGTATTTAAGCCCAAAATACTTTCACCCCCAAGAACACCAGAGTAGGTGAGAGGTCACTCACGTTTTTCATCAAGCCTTGTTAACATGGGAGAACATGGTGTCTATGCTTTATGCACTAACTTGCCTAAACCACAAGTTTGAAGTTAAACAACTTTAGACACACACACACACCCACCAGGAGACTTGAACCCTCGCCAGTTCAGTGGGTTTGGTGCAGTGGGGTTTATTCCGGTCATGTCAATGATAAGACCGGAATATAACGATGCCAACACAGAAGACATTGCTCAACATAACAGGCCCATTACACCTGATTAATCTTTGTAAGTGCTTCGTCCCCCATATATCCCCTTGCCTTTTCCTTTATTGTACTTGTTTTATCACCTGACCCTGTACTGGTATAAATAGCGAGTTCTGTATTTTCTTTTCACTTGAGAATGAACCATGTAGGTTCGAAACGTTGTGCGATTTTATAATTAGTGTAATATATCTTCAGTTATTCAATTGTTTCTTCACCTAAAAACTACATGACTTTTGGTGAACTCCTCTTCCAGCTGAACCCTGATGCAAAAGAATTAGTAAGAGGGATAGAAGCCCTAAATCAGAAANCGTAGCTTTCTTGTCGTACAACTCTGACATCTTTGCTGCGCCTCTTTCAAATTCTTTCCTGCTAGCTCTTTCGCCAATGCGAGACGCTCCTTAAATTTCTGCACATATTCGCTGACCATTTCCACGGTCACTCCTGGCGCCCATTGCTCTCTCAGCATGGATAGAGGACTCCGTACCTCGTGTCCATACCCAGTTGGAATGGTGAGAAACCCAGTGACTCCACTACAGCGTTCAGAATAGCAAACAATGCAGGGTACACTGCCTCATCCCACTCGGCTCCTTGTTCCGCACAGAAAACTCTCAGAATGGTTTTCAGTGTGGAGTGAAACCTTTCGATCGCCCCTTGCGACTGTGGTCGGTAGGGCGACGACCGAATCTGAGTTACTCCCCAATTCGACACGGTCTGTCTAAACCACTTGGACTGGAATACGCTCCCACAGTCCGTCTGGATTTCCCTGGGCATTCCCACCCAAGAGAAAAAACGCTGCAACTGCCCGGCTACACCTTTTGACGTCAAGCATCGCATTGGGACTGCTTCCGAGAACCTTGTCGCCGCACACATGATGGTCATCAGGTAGGCGTTTCCCTTTCACGTCTGTGGCAACGGTCCTACCCCATCGACCAACAGACGTTCAAACGCTGGCCCAAATGCAGGAACAGGGACTAACGGGGCATTTGGAATCGCTGGTACACTCTTTCCTGCTCTCTGGCACGGTAAGCAAGTCTTCCAGTGACGCCTCACATCGGCGACCATACCCGACCTGTAGAAATGGTCCCTGATCTTGTGTAGAGTCTTGGTCACTCCCAGGTGACCTGCAGAATCCACAGAGTGCGACAGATCCAGCACTGCCGCTCTGCACTGGGCCGGCAACACTACCTGCTGCCTCATACCTAGTGATTCCTCTCTGGCCTCCATTCTCACAGGCCTCCATTGTCTCATCAGCATCCCATCTTGCAGATGAAAATGTGTGGCACTCTCAGGACCCGCACGTCCTCCTTTGGCCTCCCGAATCAACTCTGGGAACTCCACCTGCTGTAACTTCCCCAGACGAGCGCGGTCCACCCCAAGAGAACTGGCGAGGGTCACCTGTAGCCCACCATTCGGGTTGCCTTCGCCCTCCACCTGTTCTCCGAGTTCCACGAAGAGGTGATCGACCCCCAGGCTGTCAGACGTCTCTTCTTCAGCCCCATCAGATCCACTCACTCCGTGCTCGTTGCACCGCCTTGGGATCACAGCGCATACAGGGAACACCACCTCGGCGATTCCCTTCCCGTTCCCACAGGCGTCTAATACTCCGCCTTTCTCTCTGTAGAGCTCCAAGCACTCCTCGCCCTTCACGAGGTTAGGGAGGACACATCCTCCACAGGCGTCATTCCCAAGGATGACTTGCGCCTCCATCTTGGGCATTGAGGCGCAGACCCCTACCACTAGGGTCTGACAGCCATAATCAGAATCCAATGTTACCTTGTGAAAGGGCATCCTCACTGGGCCTCCCACAGTGGTCACAACAGCCACACCCACACTGGTATTCTCATAACCCTCGGGGAACAGGATTCTACTCACCAGGGTAAAATCAGCCCCGGTGTCCCTCAGTATCTTCACAGGAACGGGGTCTGCCTCCCCATCCTTACCGTCCCCTCACACACGAACGGGTGAATTTTCTTCTCCACACTTGGTACAGACTCACCCCGCACGCTCTCGGCCACTTGGTCCTCCATCCTAACGAAAGCAACGTTCCCACGCTGCTTAGGGCGTTTGCAATCCTGCGCGAAATGTCCATATCCTCCACAGTTGTAGCAGCGGACCCTTCTTGGCGGTGACCTTCCACCACCGCTCGCCTTGGCAACGCCTCCAGAGACGGTCGTTCCGTGGGTCTTCCTCGTGCCTTCCGTCGTCTGCCTCATAGCGTCCTCGGCACAACAATAGATCCGGCACTCTCAGCTAGGGGCTTCTTGACTGGTTCCACAGAACTTTCAGTCCCCTACCGTCTCCACTCGAGAGGTGGGACTTGGGAGAACTCGTTCCTGTCCTCCATCCGTCTGTCTTCCTAAAACTACTCCCTTAGCCAGAGTACACCGGCGGACTGTGTGGTCCCTCTCTGCGTAGTCGCAAGGCTTCCTCTAACATGTCGGCTCTGTCAGCAGCAGCCCTCAGGTCTTTTATGTCTGCCTCCTTGACTCTAATCCTGATCTCAGGAGAGAGCACGGACATAAATTTTTCCATGACCATTAGCTGTTTGATGTCCTCAGCTGACTTAGCTCCTTCAGCTTTCAACCACTTCAGAAATCTTCTTTCCATGTCCCTCGCCGTCTCTGCATACGATTTACCTGGCGAACGGGTACATTCTCGGAACCTTTTCCTGTAACACTCTGGAGTCAGCTTAAACGAGTGAAGCACTGCTCTTTTCATTGCATCATAATTGGTGCATTAATCGAGGTCTAGCATTTTGTAAGCCTCGCGCGCTTCACCTGTGAGCCTACCCTGGACCAGCTCTGTCCACTCTGCTCTTGGCCACTTCTTCAAAGTAGCTACCCTCTTGAAATGGTCAAAGAAGCCCTCAGCTTTATTAGACACAAAGACCGGTAAATCGCGCTCTCGTACCCGGCGGTCCTCCTGCTGTGGGGGTGCGGGTGGGGCTAGCCCTAGTTCAGCCCGCTTCAGCTCAACCTCTCTGTTGCCTTCAATCTCTTGCTGCTTCAGCTTGGCTTCCAGCTCGTGCTCCTCCCGTCTCAGCTGTGCTTCTCGTTCTTCACGCTTCAGCTGTGCTTCTTCTCTCCTCAGCTGTGCTTCTCGTTCTTCACGCTTCTGCTGTGCTTCTCGTTCTTCACGCTTCTGCTGTGCTTCTCGTTCTTCACGCTTCTGCTGTGCTTCTCGTTCTTCACGCTTCATCTTTGCTTCGTGCTCAC
Organism: Procambarus virginalis; assembly: GCA_020271785.1. NCBI lineage: Eukaryota > Metazoa > Arthropoda > Malacostraca > Decapoda > Cambaridae > Procambarus > Procambarus virginalis. Next base: position 5,967 of record WNGS01043499.1, read on the forward strand.
GCTTTTCCCTGCGCAGCTGTGCCTCCAGCTCCAGCTTCATCATCTCCAGCTTGATGCTGCGCCGGCTGCCGCTGGATCCCCTACTGCTTAGGGATCTTAGGGTAACACTGCGGTTGTTAGGGTTTTCGTTAGCTTTGTTTCTGTGAGTGCTATTATGTCTGGTTTTTCTTCTAGTGCCCATTCTCTGAGTTCACTTGTTTTATTTGTAATTCCATCTATGTTAGTGTACATTGCCTTGAAGCTCACTTTCTTCTGTTCATCTTCTTGTTCCTTTCTTGGCGAGCATTCTGCTGGTGTGGGAAGCTGTTCCATGGGTGAGAGATCTGTGAGGTGGTTTGCAGGGTCTCAGAGGATTTTGGGGCGGGGGGTGGGGTTTAAGGGAAGGGGTGACAGGTAGGGTGTGGGATAAGGAGATAGGGGGGGGGACATGGCAGATACAGGGTGAGGGGGAGGAGGGATAGGGAGGGTATGGGATGAAGGGGGAGGGGGGACAGGGGGGAAAGGAGGGAGGGGGGACATGATGGGAATGGGGAAGGGGTGACAGGGTCAGAATGGGGTCGGGGGGGAGGGAGGGTTGGGTGGGGGCAGGTAGGGTGAGGGGAAGGAAGGGTTTCTATGCAGAGGGGGGCGGTGGTGTTGCCCTCCCCTCTGGTGTTGCTGGGATGCTGGATTTGGGTTCCCCTCTTGTCTCTGGGACTGCTGTGTTGGGGGCTGGATTTCCTGGTTTGCTCCTCTCTCCCTGCGCTTCCTCCGTGCCTCTGCTGTCCTGGCTCTCTCCTCTTTCGTCCTGTCCCTCTGCCGGAATACTTTTTTGTATCCCTCCATATGGTGCAGACGACTCTTCCTTCGAGAATATCCTCCTTCGTGGTTTCGTTTGTAAACACCACCTTTACAAGTCGGTTTCTGTCCTTGTTGTACCAGCCCAACCTGAAAACCTTCTCAATGTTTTGTTCAGCCCCATCCTGTGTGTGTGAGTGTGTGTGTGGTGTGTGTGTGTGTGTATTCACTTAGTTGTATTCACTTAGTTTTATTCACTTAGTTGTATTTTACGGGGGTTGAGCTTTGCTCTTTCGGCCCGCCTCTCAACTGTCAATCAACTGTTTACTAACTACACTAACTACTATTTTTTTTTTTTTTTTTTTTTTTTTTTTTTTTTTTTTTACACCACACACACCACACACACCCCAGGAAGCAGCCCGTGACAGCTGACTATATCCCAGGTACCTATTTACTGCTAGGTAAAAGGGCATTCAGGGTGAAAGAAACTTTGCCCATTTGTTTCTGCCGGGTGCGGGAATCGAACCGCGCCACAGAATTACAAGTCCTGCATGCTATCCACCAGGCTACCCGGCCCTCAATGTGTGTGTGTGTGTGTGTGTGTGTGTGTGTGTGTGTGTGTGTGTGTGTGTGTGTACTCACCTAGTTGTGTTTGCGGGGGTTGAGCTCTGGCTCTTTGGTCCCGCCTCTCAACCATCAATCAACAGGTGTACAGGTTCCTGAGCCTATTGGGCTCTATCATATCTACACTTGAAACTGTGTATGGAGTCAGCCTCCACCACATCACTTCCTAATGCATTCCATTTGTCAACCACTCCGACGTTGAAAAAGTTCTTTCTAATATATTTGTGGCTCATTTGGGCACTCAGTTTCCACCTGTGTTCCCTCGTGCATGTGCCCCTTGTGTAAATAGCCTGTCTTTATCTACCCTATCAATTCCCCTTCAGAATCTTAAATGTGGTGATCATGTCCCCCCTAACTCTTATGTCTTCCAGCGAAGTGAGGTTTAATTCCCGTAGTCTCTCCTCGTAGCTCATACCTCTCAGCTCGGGTACTAGTCTGGTGGCAAACCTTTGAACCTTTTCCAGTTTAGTCTTATCCTTGACTAGATATGGACTCCATGCTGGGGCGGCATACTCCAGGATTGGCCTGACATATGTGGTATACAAAGTTCTGAATGATTCTTTACACAAGTTTCTGAATGCCGTGCGTATGTTGGCCAGCCTGGCATATGCCGCTGATGTTATCCTCTTGATATGTGCTGCAGGAGACAGGTTTGGCGTGATATCAACCCCCAAGTCTTTTTCTTTCTCTGACTACTGAAGAATTTACTCTCCCAGATGGTACCTTGTATCTGGCCTCCTGCTCCCTACACCTATCTTCATTACATTACATTTGGTTAGGTTAAACTCCAACAACCATTTGTTCGATCATTCCTTCAGCTTGTCTAGGTCTTCTTGAAGTTTCAAACAGTCCTCTTCTGTTTTAATCCTTCTCATAATTTTGGCATCGTTCGCTAACATTGAGAGAAATGAATCGATACCCTCCGGGAGATCATTTACATGTATCAGAAACAAGATAGGACCGAGTACAGAGCTCTGTGGGACTCCACTGATGACTTCACGCCAATCGGAGGTCTCACCCCTCACCGTAACTCTCTGCTTCCTATTGCTTAGGTACTCCCTTATCCACTGGAGCACCTTACCAGCTACACCTGCCTGTCTCTCCAGCTTATGTAAAAGCCTCTTATGCGGTACTGTGTCAAAGGCTTTCCGGCAATCGAAGAAAATGCAATCTGCCCAGCCCTCTCTTTCTTGCTTAATCTTTGTCACCTGATCGTAGAATTCTATCAAGCCTGTAAGGCAAGATTTACCCTCCCTGAACCCATGTGTGTGTGCATGTGTGTGTGTGTGTGTGTGTGGTGTGTGTGTGTGTGTGTGTGTGTGTGTGTGTGTGTGTGTGTGTGTGTGTGTGTGGTGTGTGTGTGTGTGTGTGCGTGTGTGTGTGGTGTGTGTGTGTGTGGTGTGTGTGTGTGTGTGTGTGTGTGTGTGTGTGTGTGTGTGTGTGTGTGTGTACTCACCTATTTGTACTCACCTATTTGTGCTTGCGGGGGTTGAGCTTTGGTTCTTTGGTCACGCCTCTCAACTGTCAATCAACTTGTGTACAGATTCCTGAGCCTACTGGGCTCTATCATATCTACATTTAAAACTGTGTATGGAGTCAGCCTCCACCACATCACTGCCTAATGCATTCCATCCGTTAACTACTCTGACACTGAAAAAGTTCCTTCTAACGTCTCTGTGGCTCATGTGGGTACTCAGTTTCCACCTGTGTCCCCTTGTTCGCGTCCCACCAGTGTTGAATAGTTTATCCTTGTTTACCCGGTCGATTCCTCTGAGGATTTTGTAGGTTGTGATCATGTCTCCCCTTACTCTGTGTGTGTGTGTGTGTGAGTGTGTAGACAGCAGAAAAGGATACTTTAAAGTACTTGACCCCACCTCTCGCTCCACTAGCACCCCTTCCACCCATATCCCCCGCAAAGAGTCAACAACCTCAAGATTGATAACCTAATAACATTAGTATAAAGGATATTTCGGAATGTATATTGGCTCATAAGAAGCAGCTATTTATATCCACATGAAACCATTCTTGTAAATGTCTAGCCTACACTAGAAACAGCTCAACCCACTTCTATAATGTTACCCGGTAATATGCTTAATTCATCAACACTCCTCTTTCCAAACCATTATTTACCCAGGTCTTTCCCGAATGAGAGCAGAGTTTTGGAACTGCAACGTCAGTCCAGCACAATAATAAAAAAAAATACAGTAAACTATTATTTCCTTGTTTGTGGCTATACCCTTCAGGAGCCAAAGTTCTGTCAAGGTCAACAAGCAAGACTCACAATCTTCATCTCGCCATACAAGCAAGATGATGAGTTTTGTTACGCCCAGATACCAGAAAGTTTGAATAATGTGGTGTTCCATTTGGTTAAACTCACATGTGCGTTTCTATAGCAAATTCTATAAACAATTCTTATTAAATTATTCCGAAAGTGATGAGGTGTTCAGGAACAATAATCAAATAGGTCTTGTGTTAATTTTGTTTGAAATTTTCACCAACAAAAAAGAATTTCTATGCTACAATACAGAATTTTTTAGGAGCAATTCTAAACGAAATTTATTCTAAGAAATTTACATTATTTAAATCCGACACACATAATAACATAAGTTACCCCCATAAAGGACTAGAGAATGAGTGATTCCGTGACGTCATCGACACCACGTATTTATCATCAACTCTAATTTCTTTTAAACAACAGTCTAGTGTTTTTTCTTAATAAAAAAGTGTTCACTAGGAATGAATATAATTTACAACAAGAAGTACAGCGTGACTCCCTTGCTACTGTTAAATAAAATCAGAAGTAGAACCAAAACATTGGCCCTAGGGCGTCGTCACGTACACCAGTACCCGGACTCATAAAGCAGCTTCGCAAATACTTACGAACGTGCACATCTTTCCCCAATCTTTGACGGCTTTGGTTACATTTATTAAACAGTTTAGAAGCATGAAAACTTCCAAATCAACTGTTGTTATTGTTATAAACAGCCTCCTGGTGCTTCGGAGCTCATTAACTGTTCAATAATTGTAAACAAAGCCGCCAAAGATTGAGAAAAGATGGACAGGTTCGTAAGTGCTTGCATAACTGCTTCGTGAATCTGGTCCCAGAATCATAACAAAACCAACATGAGAGTGCTCCAGAGAGAATTGCGATACTAGTCTCGCACGATAGACTTAATCTATCTCAAGAGAGCTATAACAACAACAACAACACCTATACCACACAACTGGAACACTTGAGTATCCGACTGCCTTACACTTTTATTATAAATGTGTCCACTTAAATAATATTAGTTAGGTTGAAGATTATGAAGGGAGCTTTAAAGCTCCCACAAGTACGTTTACTCAGCATTACACACACATTCCATGTCATACCTGTACTTATATATTTAGGGAACCTTTATTAATTCCTAACATCCCAAACAGGTAATTGTGAGGGAAGTTAGTGAAGCAGGAAGCTGGCTCCCAACATAGTTATAAGAATAATTACCTGCTGTACATCAAGCCTTGCAGGCCTCCAGATAGCCACCATTACGTGGCACTCGGAGGCACAGGGCCACACCCAATTCTGATGCTACCATTACACAGCCTTAGCAGGCCCCATCAACAGTAGCAGCTAAGGCCCTTTTGTGTTTATACTGTAGACATGGTAGTTATTAATTTAATTTGCTGTAATAATAGTAGATTAGACCACCGTATGTGGTATAATTAATAATTATAGTTTTAACAATAAGGTAAACAAATACTGCTTGTACCATTTTCATAAAGTGGTGCAAGTTGCATTTCTCCCTCCCATTGTGTGTGATAAGTTCTAGCAGCTGAATCTGAATATACAGTCCACATACTTAGTAACTAAAAATAATGAAATAAAATAATATAATATGAATGTCAATTAAAAATAAGAATAAAGTAAATATTTGAATATTCACAGAATAAAAACAATTAAAGTTTGCTAGAATTTTCCCACATAAGTTATGGTACTCAACGAACCGGATAATACAGTGGTTCATCAAATCTAGGAATACACTGGTTCTCAGACCAATCAATTAATGGTCCTTTGAACCTAGATTACCTAGAACAAGATCCTGAGTAGGATATATATAAACATTAGTGCAATATTTACACAATATTTACATATACATTAATTATAGCAGAAAGACACTGCTATACATTTTACATTTTTCTAGTCTAACTTTTTCAATCTCGGCTAATAGTGAACAGAACTTCCAACAAGCACTATTATTGTTCCAGAGAACAATTACGCTTTTTCATTACCAGAGGTTGATAAGAGGCTAATTTACTCATAAATGTATATGATTTTTATAATTTTAAGTGTTTACATAATACTGCACCATTACTGTAACAATTACTGCATGTCACATTATTTACAGCTAATTCTTGCACAAGGGAAGGACATTTTAGGCTGGTGTTGTACAGCAACCTAGTCTAATTTATTGTGCTAACCTGGTGCAAGGGTAAGAATTTACATGTGTCTAGAGTTGAACATATATTACAACCTAGCAAGCACATATTTTTATGCAGTACTCATGACAACCTGAGTTGTGTTGTCTACATAATATTACCATAACTATAGTAATAATTTAACGATAATCATTTCACCTTTGAGTGTTAATCTGTGTCTCTGTACCAACTAAGAGTGATTTGAGGAGCTAACTTAAATCCAGCATAGATACAAGGTTACCACTCAATTTATAGTGTGTATGATTATATAATGTGTATTTTTTAAATGATTAACAGCTCTAGTTCGGAAATTAGTAGCTCTACTAGCTCCAGTGCTAGAAACAATCTAAATCAAAGTCCAACAAGGCTTAGCACTAGTACATCTGCAACACGGCTAGCAAAATACAGCCATTATATCTACTGCCAAAAATGTAAAAGCGACCCTCACTGGAATGAAGGGCCACTTGACCCGACAGATTAAAAAATGTGATGATTTATGTAATCAAACTCCCGTTGATTATGTAGAACTGGAAGGCCATCACAATGTTGCACAGACCAAATATCAGCATGTAGAAATACAAATCCTGAAATATCAGGATGTACTTACTACTACTAACATCGATGAAAATGCAATGGACGCTGTAGTACAAGAAAATGCAGATTATGAAGATACAATACATACAAAGTTACAACACTTTGACAAGTTAATAACCATACACAAGGCCACTGCAAACATTGCAGCGACAGCTTCCCAAAACCCGACACAACCAGAAGTCAAATTACCATCACTCAGTCTCCCAACTTTCTCTGGGACAGAGGACGAGAGTTGGGATAACTTCTGGAACAAATTTGTTGATTCTGTGCATTCTAATGCCAATGTAGCAATGACAACAAAATTTACATATTTGCAAGTTGTCTTAAAGGATGAGGCATTAAAGGTGGTCTGTAATTTGACCTTCACTGATGATGGTTATGATAATACTGTACAGGTCCTTAAGGAAAATTATGCTAAGCCAGAAAGGACTATCAGACTTTTAACCCAGAAGCTGTTGGATATTAACCCTCCAGATGGATCAGCTGACTCACTGCAAGCCTTTAGATTAGAGCTTGAGTCCTTGCTCAAGGCACTTAAGAATAAAGTGAATCTGGAAGAATCGGACTGGATTATCCATGTCCATATGAGACGCCAATTACCCAGTGACGTACTGGATAAGTTGTTTGCCTTATATAACAAATTTCTCTGACAGTAAAGGAGATAACAGAAGGTTTGCGATCCATCATAGAAAGACAACGATATAACACAGATGGAAAATCAACATCTAAACCTTCTTTAACCACTAATAGTAAACAACAGAGTACAAACAGTACTCAAAATAAATCTAAAACAACTTCCCCCTCCCCAAAGTGGAAACAAGCAGTGTGCGTACATATGCAGCAGGTCCCTCCAATTTACAGTTAATGTGTTACCAAGACGGTGACTCCCCATGATGCTCTTAACGTCTGGAGGTCATGTGTGTTCTGTGAAGAACAACATAACATGTACAGCTGCAAAGCTTACCCTGATCGTGCTACACATATAAAATGACTCAAGAAGTTACGTAAATGCACCAGGTGTATAAGGTCACATAATCCTGACACCTGTGCAACTCAAACACGCACCTGCAATAGATGCCATAAGTGTCAACACCATACAGCACTTTATGGGGACTCAAGTACAAAGTCTCCCAAACCACAGGTGGAGGAAGGAACTTCTGCTTCAGTACATCTATGTACTGTACTGCCTGACATATGTATCTTCTCAACAAGGTCTGATCATAAGTCAGCTCTACCCACTGCTCAATTGATCATTAAAAATGGAAGGCCAAGATCACAATACTGGGATTATTTGACCGAGTATCCCAAATGACTTTTATCTCAAAGGAGTTGGTAGATGCTTTGAAACTCAACCTGTGCAAGAGACACGAATAGACATAGCAGGATTCCTGACTAATCAGGAGCCCAAGTCTTCAATGTAGTACAACCTAAAGTACGTTTAGGTGGTACGTCTGAACATATCAGCTCTTGTAGTAGATAGATTCTCATCAGACCTGTATGTATATGGTCTAGG
>WNGS01043499.1:17432-25584 GCA_020271785.1 Procambarus virginalis
GGAGGACAGGAAGGCTGGAACAGCGATTTGCGTTGCTGTTCGAACTCCGAGGCCCCCAAGTCTTACAGGAAGAGATTGTTTCCACTGCAGGTCATCAGAGATANCAAATTCATTCCGTGTTGTCTGGTGCATCCAGTTATAAATTTATAATAATGGTCAGCGCCTATAAGTATACCAACATCTGTGAGGCAGTCAGAATTTATTTTGTAATCTGCTAGCCTCATGCGGTTTCGTTTAAGATATCTCGCAGTGCGAGCTAGTCCTGTGACCTGCAGGTCTGTAGGCAGTTTGTCTACTACTACCGCTTGTATTGGACTAGTAGAAGATCCAAGTCTCACTAATACCTTGACTACTTGGTATTCACGAGGTCCACTATTAGTCAAGAACCCAGAAATATTCAGTCTCACACTTTTGGCAGGTTTTAATTTTAACTGCTCAACTAATGTTGTGTGATGAAGGTTTTCTGGATCCTTGATCAAAGAGACCTCTAGTGTTAACTCTAGATTTCCTGTCTATTAGTTTGAGTTGAGCTGTAGGCAGAGTGTATTATTGCCTGACTCAGTAGCAAGTACACTTATTCCTGATGTACCTTGCAATATTGTACTGTGGTAGAATTCATAGAATTCTTCCCAGGTGTCACAGATTGGTAGAAATTGTTCTACATAAGGCATAATGATGTACACCTTTGTGGCATCTACTGCATAACCGTAGCTGCACAACACATTTACTGGGTTCATGAGAACCCATGCACTTGGTGCATCTGTGTAATTCTTGAAGTTGTTTAATCCTGGTATTAAAGTTAGGATAACAGTACATTTGTAGGTGAGATGTTCTTGATCACAGAACAGACACCTTCTCTCTCTGACTGAATTTGTCCTTTTAGTAGACACATCAGTTGCAGTGTCAGAGGGAGATACAGAATAAATACCTACACTACCACTCCCCTTTCCAGTGGATGGAGTAGTCTTAGGCTTAGATTTATTGGAAGTCAATTTGGGTTTGACTGAATTGTTAATGTTAGGTGATTTAGACTCAGGTTTAATCTTATCATGAGTCTTCAACCTGTTAACTGTTATTCTCAGTCCCTCGAATATTTGCTCGAGAGTGAGAACTCGGTTTATAATGTGAGCATATTTCTGCTAAGATATTTGAGGCAATTTCCTCTGCAAAAGTAACTTGATTGACCATTCTGAGGCTGGTACATCAACTTAGTACTAAGGCCTTCACTAGAGACTCTGCTTCTAGTCTGAAGCTTTGAAGTGAGTCTGGTCTGTTACTTGGTGCATTCAGATCTAGCAATTGGTAATAAAGGTTAGCTATACTTAACTCCTGGTTGCAATAATCAACTTCAGCAGTTTTATAGCTTCCACATAATTACTCTCAGTGAGAGCTAGGTTATTTATAACCTTTTTAGCTTCCCTTTGAGAAGACTAATCAGGTATGAAAATTTAGAAACTGGGTCAAGATAAGACCTGTTATGGATATGAACTTCAAATGAAGTCCAAAATGTGTCCCAATTTTCTTCATCCAGTCCTGCAAATGTAGGTAAGTCTAAAGTAGGTAGACGAACCTCAGGTAATTGATTACTGGATTGAGACATAGTAATATTTGTATTGGATTGATGGTTTACTATACTGGATAGTACATCAAGTTCATCTTGAGTCTCATCTTCATACTGGGAAATATTTGCTACAATTTGATCTAATTCCTCTAGATCAGTTTCAGTAGCATTCAGTGAGTTAAGATAAGACTGACTTGCAGATTTAACTTGATCAAACTTAAGATTAGCTACTCTCACTGATGATTCTAGTAGATAGTAATCAATGGGAGTTGCCTTGGACAAGTATCAGACTTATTAATTAGTCTAGTTAAATGGCCTTTGAGGCCAATATAGGTTCTCCTTAAATGCTCAGGAGTAGCCATGTTAGCTTTAAGTCCAAATTTCATAGGACTTGATTGAATATTACTAATGAAGCTGGGATACTTGTTCATTAGTTGATAATTAATATGAGTATAGCCTGAATTCTGGCTAAATTAAACTCTACCTCACTTTGAGGTTAAATGTCCCTACCTAACAGTATGTAGCTAAAGATTTTGAGTGGTGTCTGCATGTCACCATTAACTTTCGTCCGGCTAGCCCATCATTATCACCATTAGATGTAATGGTGATCATACAGCAACACTCAAAACCACACACAAAAAATGAATACACAAATAATTAATATGGGTACACTCTAATCAGAGTTACTGTAATGTTGAATCCCACCCTTGGTAGGGTCAGCACAAAAATGTATAATGTATGTACTACTCATTAGTACAGGACTAGTTGTAAGAATTTCTTGGATTGTATCCAGTTCTAAGAGACCAAAATGTTGTTTTGGTTCTGAGAACGGATATAGTTTAATGGTAATTGGTATGTATCCGGTTTTCGAAAGGACCAAAAAGGTTGTGTATCTGGGGCTTGAACTCAGAAATTAAATTATTTAATTATTGTATTGAAATAACTCGAAGGACCACCCACTTTTGAGAAAAGAGGGAAAACAAATAAAGTGATCATTGAATGACACTAGAGAACCAGTGTCTATGGAAACTCATTTAATGAATAATCACTTGAAATAAATGAAGACTGTAATTATTAATTAAAGCCAAAGCCTCACATATCAACATTGGGGGGTTATTTCTAGAAGTTCATATATATCTAGGAACCAGTGTGGTTCGTCACTAGTTCATTGTGGTATTAATAACATGGTAAATCTAACTACAATATATTCAAATATGTGATAATCAAATCATGATCATTAATCACTGAGCATAAATACTGAGCTCAGTTAGAGCATAACATTAATTACCAAATCTGTCAATAATTATTCAATAGAAAATGCTATATGAATTATATAGAATCAATAATCAAATTGAATAAATTTGTACGAAAAATGTGTCTTAGCTGTAAGACGATTTCTAACGCCAGTTCATCATTCGTCCTCGTGGTCACGGAATCCCCATAGAGAAAGAACTCGAGGTAAATAACACGACTGATGAGAATCTTGCTGGCACCTCATATACACGCTGTAATACAAGAAATTTAAGTAGCGATGGACTAAGCTACAAATTATATTCAGATATTCATGAAACTGAATGATTTCATGAAAATCTACTCACTTTGTGTTTTTATTAATCTCTCCTCCTAACGACAGACTACTTACAAATATACAATCTCGAGTGATGCATCGCCCTGAATTATATACTTAGCTGAGCGTATTGAATACTGAAGTCTGCCGAAATCGCGTCAGCCAGTCTCAATGTTCACTGTTGTGCACACTTAATTACGAGTCCTGGTTTCGATTGTCGACGCGTTATTATCTGACGAGGCACTAGAGAACACATAGGCAAGTAATTTTCACTTATTAACTGGGTATCAACGTAATTCTTGTCGATAAGAACTCCCAGCAGCTGCCATGTGCCTCACCAATGCTGCCTCGTGACCAAGCCTTCTTGAGTAATGGCGTCGCCGCCTTCCCTCTCCCCGCTCTCGCATTCACCACAGAAATTATTAAACACGAATTATTCTTTTCCGCGCAATTATGGATGAAATGCAATAATATGAACTGGGTTGGAATTATAGGGATTTAATAATTATAATATTCTCGATAAATGATCTCTAGCGAGAAATGGAGATAATATTTATACTTCTCCAGAGCATTCGATCGTAACAGAATAAAAACTGTTACTAAATAATTTCAATTAATAACTCTCGATTTACGTTATCAGGAGTCATATTATCAGCAATATGCTCAGATTAAATTATATTAACACTACTGTTAGTGGTGTTAAGAACTACTGCAATTAGTAAGGTGATGATAATTTATTATAATACAATAATAGATGATAAGTGTTGGAAATTTCCAACAGAGGATGCGCTATTGTGGAAAAGTTCTTACAGAAACCACGATAGTATCCAATCATCCCAAGATACCTCAGCAATTCCTTCCGTGTCCTGGGTATTGGGTACTCTTTAATAGCTGATACCTTGTGATCCACAGGGGTAACCTCTCCTTGACCGATGACGAAACCTAGGTATTCTAGATGGGCCTTCCCAAACTCACTCTTGGCTAGATTCACGGTCAGGTTAGCATCTTCCAGCCTCCTGAACAGCTCCCTGAGTCGCTCTAGGTGTGCCTCCCAATCGTCGGAGTACACTACTATATCATCAATGTATACAGTGCAGCCCTCGGCTCCTCTCAGCAACTCGTTCATCATACATTGAAAACAACTCCCGCTGTTCTTCATCCCGAAGGGCAACACTTTATACTGATACAGTGCATCTGGTGTCACAAAAGCTGATATCTTTCTAGCCTCGGGAGTTAACGAGATTTGGTAATACCCCTTGAGCAGGTCGACCTTGGACACATATCTGGCACTACCCACCTGATCGATGCTATCACTCACCCTGGGCATGGGGTGGGAATCTGCCACAGTGATGGAGTTCACCTTCTTGTAGTCCGTGCAAAAGCAGTATGTACCGTCGATTTTCTTAACCAGCAAACACGGGGAACTCCACTCGCTGTTGCTAGGCTCGGCAAGGTCATTCTCAAGAAGGTACTCTACCTCCTTCCTCATCAATTCTTGCTTCTCAGGGCTGACCCTATAAGCACTCTGTTTAATGGGCCTGGCGTCCCTCACCTCTACCTCGTGCGTCACACTCTTGTGGCGTCGGGGCACGTCGGTAAAAAGAGATGCATTCTCTCTCAACAGGTCCGTCAGATCCGCTCTCTGTCTTCCTTCCAGGTGTTGAAGCTTGACTCCGATATTCTCCAAACTCTCCGCATTGGAGAGATGGGTGCCGTCCGCCCTGGACCATTTTCCTTCCTCTGCTGGAATCTCTTGATTCACCTGCACGCATAAGACCACTTTCTGCTGTAGTTCTCGTGGCATTGTTCCGTCCTGCACGGCGGCTCCTCCTTCTTCAGGGAAGAAAGGCTTCAGACGGTCAATATGACACACCTGTGTCTTGCGGGGTCTGTCCGGCTTGCTGACTTCATAGCTTACTGGACCCAATCGTCTTAGCACCTTATACGGTCCCTCAAATCGTGACTCGGTCACACGGCTCTTCCCTGGCAGTAACACCATAACCTGGGACCCAACCTGGAACTCTCTTGGCGTAGCTTTCTTGTCGTACAACTCTGACATCTTTTGCTGCGCCTCCTTCAAATGCTTTCCTGCTAGCTCTTTCGCCAATGCGAGACGCTCCTTAAATTTCTGCACATATTCGCTGACCGTTCCCACGGTCACTCCTGGCGTCCATTGCTCTCTCAGCATGGATAGAGGACTTCGTACCTCATGTCCATATACCAGTTGGATCGGTGAGAAACCCAGTGACTCCAATACAGTGTTCCGTATAGCAAACAATGCAGGGTATACTGCCTCATACCACTCGGCTCCTTGTTCCACACAGAACACTCTCAGAATGGTTTTCAGTGTGGAGTGAAACCTTTCGATCGCCCCTTGCGACTGTGGTCGGTAGGGCGACGACCGAATCTGAGTTACTCCCCAATTCGACACGGTCTGTCTAAACCACTTGGACTGGAATACGCTCCCACAGTCCGTCTGGATTTCCCTGGGCATTCCCACCCAAGAGAAAAAACGCTGCAACTGCCCGGCTACACCTTTTGACGTCAAGCATCGCATCGGGACTGCTTCCGGGAACCTCGTCGCCGCACACATGATGGTCATCAGGTATGTGTTTCCCTTTCTTGTCCGTGGCAACGGTCCTACCCCGTCGACTAACAGACGTTCAAACGCTGGCCGAAATGCAGGAACAGGGACTAACTGGGCCTTTCGTGTCGCTGGTACAATCTTTCCTGCTCTCTGGCAAGGTAAGCAAGTCTTACAGTGACGCCTCACATCGGCGTCCATACCCGGCCAGTAGAAATGGTCCCTGATCTTGCGTAGAGTCTTGGTCACTCCCAGGTGACCTGCAGAATCCACAGAGTGCGACAGATCCAGCACTGCCACTCTGCACCGGGCCGGCAACACTACCTGGTGCCTCATACCTAGTGATTCCTCTCTGGCCTCCATTCTCACAGGCCTCCATTGTCTCATCAGCATCCCATCTTGCAGATAAAAATGTGTGGCACTCTCAGGACCAGCACGTCCTCCTTTGGCCTCCCGAATCAACTCTGGGAACTCCACCTGCTGTAACTCCCCCAGACGAGCGCGGTCCACCCCAAGAGAACTGGCGAGGGTCACCTGTAGCTCACCATCCGGGTTGCCTTCGCCCTCCACCTGTTCTCCGAGTTCCACGAAGAGGTGATCGACCCCCAGGCTGTCAGACGTCTCTTCTTCAGCCCCATCAGATCCACTCACTCCGTGCTCGTTGCACCGCCTTGGGATCACAGCGCATACAGGGAACGCCACCTCGGCGATTCCCTTCCCGTTCCCACAGGCGTCTAATACTCCGCCTTTCTCTCTGTAGTGCTCCAAGCACTCCTCGCCCTTCACGAGGTTAGGGAGGACACATCCTCCACAGGCGTCATTCCCAAGGATGACTTGCGCCTCCATCTTGGGCATTGAGGCGCAGACCCCTACCACTAGGGTCTGACAGCCATAATCAGAATCCAATGTTACCTTGTGCAGGGCATCCTCACTGGGCCTCCCACAGTGGTCACAACAGCCACCCCCACACTGGTATTCTCATAACCCTCGGGGAACAGGGTTCTACTCACCAGGGTAAAATCAGCCCCGGTGTCCCTCAATATCTTCACAGGAACGGGGTCTGCCTCCCCCATCCTTACCGTCCCCTCACACACGAACGGGTGAATTTTCTTCTCCACACTTGGTACAGACTCACCCCGCACGTTCTCGGCCACTTGGTCCTCCATCCTAACGAAAGCAACGTTCCCACGCTGCTTAGGGCGTTTGCAATCCCGCGCGAAATGTCCATATCCTCCACAGTTGTAGCAGCGGACCCTTCTTGGCGGTGACCTTCCACCACCGCTCGCCCTGGCAACGCCTCCAGAGACCGTCGCTCCGTGGGTCTTCCTCGCGCCTTCCGTCGTCTCCCTCGTAGCGTCCCTCGGCACAACAACAGATCCGGCACTCTCAGCTAGGGGCTTCTTGACTGGTTCCACAGAACTTTTCAGTCCCCTACCGTCTCCACTCGAGAGGTGGGACTTGGGAGAACTCGTTCCTGTCCTCCATCCGTCTGTCTTCCTAAAACTACTCCCATAGCCAGAGTACACCGGCGGACTGTGTCCCTCTCTGCGTGTCGCAAGGCTTCCTCCAACATGTCGGCTCTGTCAGCAGCAGCCCTCAGGTCTTTTATGTCCGCCTCCTTGACTCTAATCCTGATCTCAGGAGAGAGCACGGACATAAATTTTTCCATGACCATTAGCTGTTTGATGTCCTCAGCTGACTTAGCTCCTTCAGCTTTCAACCACTTCAGAAATCTTCTTTCCATGTCCCTCGCCGTCTCTGCATAAGATTTACCTGGCGAACGGGTACATTCTCGGAACCTTTTCCTGTAACACTCTGGAGTCAGCTTAAACGAGTGAAGCACTGCTCTTTTCACTGCATCATAATTGGTGCATTCCTCGAGGTCAAGCATGTTGTAAGCCTCGCGCGCTTCACCTGTGAGCCTACCCTGGACCAGCTCTGCCCACTCTGCTCTTGGCCACTTCTTCAAAGTAGCTACCCTCTTGAAATGGTCAAAGAAGCCCTCAGCTTCATTAGGCACAAAGACCGGTAAATCGCGCTCTCGTACCCGGCGGTCCTCCTGCTGTGGGGGTGCGGGTGGGGCTAGCCCTAGTTCAGCCCGCTTCAGCTCAACCTCTCTGTTGCCTTCAATCTCTTGCTGCTTCAGCTTGGCTTCCAGCTCGTGCTCCTCCCGTCTCAGCTGTGCTTCTCGTTCTTCACGCTTCAGCTGTGCTTCTTCTCTCCTCAGCTGTGCTTCTCGTTCTTCACGCTTCTGCTGTGCTTCTCGTTCTTCACGCTTCAGCTGTGCTTCTCGTTCTTCACGCTTCTGCTGTGCTTCTCGTTCTTCACGCTTCATCTTTGCTTCGTGCTCACGCTTTTCCCTGCGCAGCTGTGCCTCCAGCTCCAGCTTCATCATCTCCAGCTTGCTGCTGCGCCGGCTGCCGCTGGATCCCCTACTGCT
>WNGS01043500.1:8796-19644 GCA_020271785.1 Procambarus virginalis
GCAAGACCAGGAACAGTCCCCAGCGCCTCTACACCTTCTGCAAGCCAATCCTATGACAGCCCCAGGAGGAAAAGAAAACGCAGGACCAAACCAAAATGCCACAAGCGTGCAAGGCCCCACCACCACAAGTGCAGCCGACAGGGAAGGAACCTGCATAAGGAGCCGCCCCGCACCAACCCCCGGCAGAAGGGCAGGAGCGAAGACTCAGGAAAAGGAGCAAAAGCGCCACAGGAAAACGAGGAGCGCCGAGACAGCGCGAAGAGGAGATATATGCACAAAAGAACCAGAAGGCCAAACATCCAGAAACTGCCGGGAAGAGGACCCACAAGCCCTAGAAAGGACCGGAGGGAAGCTCAACCGAATGACGACAGACGTACCAGAAAAAGGGAAGAGCTGACTGGGGTTAGAAGACACAGAATTGCACTTTCCCACTCTCATTATTCCTGCCCTTACATTCTCCGCCGCACACGTACATGTACGTTTACAGGAGAGTGAAGGAGGAGGGGCCCACTGGGAAGTGTGTCAAGGAAAACCCAGCACAAAGACGCCGCCAGAGTAGCAGGCGCCGGCCCCGTCAACGAGAGGAGCAGCAGTGTCATCGCCGGCTGCATTCTCTCTATGGTGTGGGTGCCAGAAGCCACGGAGCGACCGGGGACAAGGAAGAAAGATGTCGTTGACGGGTGTCCGAGAACCAACAGATGACCAATGCAGTATATGGCGCTAGGACTGACCTGCGCTGGTCGGACTGACTGACATGTCAACGTCACACAGTGGGTGTTGAACTCCCCTCTGTTTATCCGCTTTCTCCTTTCCCACGGCAATTGGGTGCAGCAACCAAGGCTACCCCAAAACAGTCCCAAACCTTCGAAAACAAAAGCAGCAAACAAAGAACGAAGGCACAAAAACTCCGTCGCACCCGAGACCAAAAGTCATGCAGAACCCAAGAAGAGGGGGACATGACTGAGAAGGCCCGTCCTGGAAAAAGGTGCGAAGACTGTAGAAAAACACCCACCGACAGGACGGAAACAACGGGCACGCTGGACAAGGAAAACCGAGCCCAGGGAGGGACCGATGCCCACAAGCACGTGCGGAGCGGGGGGACGGAAAAACCCCACACCACAAAACCGTAAGCCTGGCCCAGAGGGGTAGAAAAACCCCGGCGGGGACCAACGGGGCCGAAGGCCCCTTACGTTAGCACCACCCCAGCCCCGGGAACCCACCCTGCAGGCCCCGGGGCCGAGCTGTCCCCTCAAAGCCCCAGCGTCAAGAAAACCCGGGGCAGCCGTGAAAAACACCAAGGAAGGGAGCCCACTAGGCTCCGGAACGTGAACGGAAACGGAGGAAAAAGCGAGGGGCGAGACGAAGACCCCAAGCTCATCCCCAACCAGCACAATGAGGCAAGGACAAAACAGAATCCAAGGAACCTGGAAAACCAGGCCCAGCACAGCAAGACCGACAAGGAAGGAGGGCCCCAAAAGGAGCACGGAAGGGCCGAACAGAATGCCACAACCAACCCCGACACACAGCTGCAGTACCAAAAACGCAGCAAAACGTCCCCACACTCCCCGAGGGAGCGACAGAGAAGATAGATAAATCGTACACGAGCGGCACACAAGGGGACACAGGCGGAAACCGAGCACCCAACCGAGCCACAGGGACGGTAGGAGAAACGTGTGCAGTGTAACAGGCAACCGAAGGAACACATTGGGCAGCCCAACATGGGCTGATCCCATACACAGCCCCAAGAGCAGAGACGAGAGCGCCCATGAAGCACAGAAACCGCTCAACAGGCAAACGACAGGGGAGAGGCGGAACTAAAGAGCCAGAACCCAACCCCGCAAGCACACAACACCCTCGACACAGGAAACGTACCACCACACAGGCACCCCCACCGTTGCACCGTGGAACAAGGTGGAGGCGGGGCCCCGAACTCAAGCCAGGTGAGACAAGCAAAGGAGAGGGGCAGGAGTACAGGCAGGGGTCGCCTCGAAAAGGCCAAGAGGCCACCCGCAGACACCCGTGAACCGAGGAAGGAATCAGGTGGAGAGAACAAGAGCAGCCCAATATGGGCTAATAGCCCAGCAGCAGGCACCTCGGGCGATACGGACCACTGTCACAAGTACGTACGTACACCCATGCCTACGCCCAAAAACAGCGTCAGGACGAAGGAAACGCCAAACCGCACCAACTCACCTGCAGAACTGTTTTAGTGTCAGAGTGGTTGACAAACGGAATGCATGAGGAAGGGATGAGGTGGAGGCTGACTCCATACACAGAGTCAAGTGTAGAGATGATAGAGCCCAATAGGCTCAGGAATCGGTACACATGTTGATTGACTGTGGAGAGGCAGGACCAGAGAGCCAGAGCACAACCCCCGCAAACACAACTAGGAGAGTACAGCAGCACCCCAGACAACCCCCAAGCAACGGGGCACGGATGGGATGAAGAGCGAGAGGCGAAGCCCCCCGAGAAATGGAAGCACAACACATGTGCACACCGCCCGGAACCAAAACAAACTCACGGTGCATGCGCAGGACGCGAAAGAAAAGTAGCCCAACAGGGCGAGAAGTAGCCCAATACCGCTACAAGTAGCCCATACTGCTACCAGTAGCCCAATACTGCTACCAGTAGCCCAATACTGCTACCAGTAGCCCAATACTGCTACAAGTAGCCCAATACTGCTACAAGTAGCCCAATACTGCTACAAGTAGCCCAATACTGCTACAAGTAGCCTAAAACTGCTACAAGTAGCCTAAAACTGCTACAAGTTCCGGACACGCAGGAGGTAAGCCGCAAAGGCCAACGGCACCGCAGACGAAGAGATGCGGTTAGCCGAAAAACTCCGGAAGACGGAACCGAAGGAACCACAGGGACACGGAACCGAACCCGGGGAGGAGCAGAACCCAAGCCCAAGTCGTACGCAGAGGGGGGAAAGAAAAACCCCACTCCTCGCAACAGTAAGCCCCGCTCAGAAGGACGGAATCCAGGCGGGGCGCAATGGAGCACAAAGCCCCCCAAGGTCGCTCCTCCCCAACCCCAGGAGCCTCTACACTAGGCCCCGGGGCCGAGTCGACCTCCAAAGCCCCGGCCCCACAAGAAAAAGCCGGGGCAGCCGAGAGAGCTGGAAGAGAAGGGGCCCACTGGTCAGACCCCGGAGCATCGGCAGGAGGAACAGACTCGAATGCCTCCGTAGCCCCCCCGGACGGGGCAACCCCCGAAACTGCCCGAGTCTCAGAAACCTCTAATCCCCACCCCGACCCCGAAGCCCTCAGACGCTTGGGGGCCGGAAGTAGGGGGGGGGGGCAGAATGAACCACTAAAGGGGAAGAACAAGGGGGTGCGGGCGGAACCAAGGCCGAAGCGACCAACACCCCCAAGTCCGGGTCCCTATACACAAAGCGGGGCAGCCGCGGGGCGTCCGGGGAAGCAAGAGTCCGCTCGCGTTGCAATAACCTAAACCTACCTTGCAACGCACGAGCTGCCTGCACCCGAATTGATTCAGCAGCAGACTGGGTGAATTGAGTCACAAACAAGCAACATAGCTCGCAGGACTCAGGGTCGAATGTGTCACCGACCCAACAGGCAGCATGACGGAGGCAAAAACAATGAGAGTCACCCTGAGACAAGGGGACAGAGCAACCCTCAAACTCGCACACAGCGAGAGGGGACGCAAGGGACTCCTCCATCGGACCCGAGAGCCCCCGCGGGGTTTTCCAGGGCCCCTAGACTGGGTCTGCTAAGGGTTATCCCAGGCAGGGCACTGCTAACCGGCTACCCAAACTACCAAACAATCTGCTAAAAGCTGAACCCACGGGACGTGTCCACTCGCGAGGGCGAAGCAGGGGGTGCCACCACACAAACGATCCTAATCTAAGGGGAACAAGGCAGACCCCCCTACCAGGCAAAAACAAAAGAAAAGAAAAACCACCCAAGTGGACAACGGACCCAGAGGGAACAGAACCGGCCGCTGTAATAGGTGAAAACTAGCAACGCAGTGCCCGCGCCCACCAGTGCTATAACTACCACTTACCCCAAGGTAACAAGGGAGTAAAACCCCCAAACCCTCAGGGCGGCCAAACGCCAAGCAGCGAAAAGCCAACAGAGGTAGACCCAAGGCGACTTGTGGAAGGTAACCCCAAGCCCCAAGGGGGGTACTTACAGGGCACTCAGGGAAGGTGACCCTAAGCACATGCAGCCCGAGTACCTGAGAATACTACTCCCAGCTCACACGACCACCGTAAGAGCAGCACTGAAAAACAATTCACAGCGCTGAGACAAGACTGGAGCTGGAGCCACACGACCATGCACGATCCCATCAGCCGAGGAACTGAGGTGTGGATAGCCGGCGCGGGGGTCTGGGGCTCCCCCTTCCCCCTCCCGGGGAGGGGGGAGCTGCGCAGACATGCGGCGCGGCTGGTGTGACGTCATGCTAGTTTACTCGTTTTTCTTTGGGGAGTTCTGTCCACTCGTTTGTTAATTTTTGTTGTTAACCAGAATAGGGGTTTGTTTTGTGGCGCTTACCTTTCTGGGTGCCTGTCCCGGTCGATGGCAGATATAGAATGCTCCAAATCACATGTGCATTCTATGGGCCATTGCTCCCCGTGCCTCTCTGAGGGGGCCAGGTTCTGGCTCGTGGTCCCCGGTAGGCTAGAACTCCACCCACATCGACTGATGCAAAGTAGTTAGAATATCCATATCAGCCATGGATAGCTCCGGGGAGCCGTAGGGGCTCCCCCAGAAAAATTTGTTTTTCTTCATAAAATTATAAATTATCTCCCTGAACAGGTCCTATGTAAAATAACCAAATTCCACTTACGTTGGCTTGGGGACGTGGACAAGGTGCGCTGTGATGTCATCAGGGCCTGGTCGCCCATGCATGAATCGCCCAGACAGGTCACGCGGGTCATTCAAGCACCGGTGTTGCCACAAATATATTTTCAATTATTTATTCTATATATTTCCATTGCAGTTTTATTCATTTTTTATTGTACATGATGCATATTTGTGTCCTCTACAATATGTATACAGTAGAACGTTCATAATGTTCCATGGAACTGTGATACATGTGTCAGTAATGTGTCCACAATAAATATTTATTGTCTCAATATTACTTGTTAAAAATTCACTAAATTACAATTGTATAGTTTCACACACTATTTACACAGTAACACACTGTATTACACACCCAGTACTTCGGAAGCGAGTAATAATCAACGAAGTAGTCCGTGGTGCACAGCGTGACTTCGCTCTCAGTGCACCAGGTACAGATAAATTTTCGCTTCCTGTTTCTTCATTCTGTGTGCTTGCAAATAACGCACTCACATACACCCTTGGCTTTAGTACTTGTAGGTTGTATGTAGCCAAGTTTGTAAAGCATAAGGTAATATTGAAAAGATTATAGGAAAAGATCAATTTGTAGGGTAGTCTTGAAAAGATCGCTTTGTATGGTCCCACACAGGAAGAGATTCAGCGTGCCTCAAAGAGTGTCCGTCAATCAGAGATTCAGCTGGCCTCAAAGAGTGTCCGTCAGTCAGGAAGAGATTCAGGTATTCTTGAAAATATCTATGGAATACACCACCATGGAAGCCGCTAACACTGTTGACCAGACCACACACTAGAAGTTGAAGGGACGACGACGTTCGGTCCATCCTGGACCATTCTCAAGTCGCTTGCGACTTGAGAATGGTCCAGGACGGACCGAAACGTCGTCGTCCCTTCAACTTCTAGTGTGTGGTCTGGTCAACATACTTCAGCCACGTTATTGTGACTCATCGCCTGCGCCGCTAACACTGTTCATCTATGCTACATGTATCAGATGCATCATCACTGAACACAGAAAATGATTCATCTATGTATCATCTAAATAAATTGGAGATAGCATAGGATTGCAAGGGGTGACGCTCAGAGCTACAACTGGATACGATCGCTGTATTGTCCTCATAGGTGCAGTATCACTTGCATCCGACCTTTGTGTTAGGTCATTAATGCGCCTAGCTTCACCATTATTATGACCCTTATGTTCTTCAAACAATAAGGTTTGAATTTCACCGACAGAGCGTTATCTTTCAACACCGCGTCGGACAGGTGTTTGGGAGCCAAAGGCGCGTGTGTCGCCCATGGATGCTCATTCAGTACTAACCCAGCCAGCAGCCCTAGGGCATTCTGGGAATTTTTCCAAGATAGCTGCCTCTCACTGGAGGTCCTAAGAGTCCATTTCGTACACAACCAATCTCGCACACATTTAGAATGGGTGTGGAAAAATCAGAGAGAGTTTTCTTGGTTGGCGCAGTTTCCCACAGAATGAGAATACTTGGCTGGCGCAGTTAAGTGGTTAAAAACGACCAAACAACTCCACAAATAAGTAACACAGAACAAGAGATTCATTCAAGCAAGTTGAAAATCATTAATACCAATTGCCATCACCAGGCGGCTTGACCCAGGCTACCAGCCGGCTCCTCAAATCAGTTCTGGATCTATTGAGCAAATCCACAATGAACTGACAATATTGGCAGGAGGGAGGGTGGCAAGGAGTCATCGGGGCTCCTCCAGAAATTGGTGTTTCATTACATCCATGACTGGGCTTCTGGAGGTTACCCCTTGTTGCTCCCTAAAGCCACGGACAGTCTCCATGGCGTAGTGGTAAGATACTCGCCTGGCGTTCCGAGCGCTTTGTCCTGGGTTCGTATCCTGGCCGGGGAGGATTTACTGGGCACAAATCCCTAACTGTAGCCTCTGTTTAATGCAACAGTAAAATGTGTACTTGGTTGTAACAACGATTCTTCGCGGCGGGATCGTATTCCAGCAACCTGCCCGAAACGCTACGCATACTAGTGGCTGTACAAGAATGTAACAACTCTTGTATATATCTAAAAAAATTAACCACAGAGAACAAGAAAGGGACCTACCAGGAAGGAGGAGAGGTGGCAGGCACTTAGGATGTAGAAGAGAAACCAGGTCAGGTAACATGCACCCAAAGCTACACACAGAAAGAAAATAAGGAGGATGAGGTAGTTGAAAAACCTGACTTCAAGAGAGGACATTATGGCAACCTTAGAAATTTTTTTAGTGAGTATAATTGGACAGACTTGTTGCTAGGCAAGGAAGTGAATGAGATGTATGTCAAGTTTTGTGAAATATATGATAAAGGCACAAACAAAATTTATACCAAAACAGAGATGCAGAACTAGGAAACAGGATTGGTTCAATAGGAATTGCGAGAGGGCCAGAGACCAAAAGACACAAAAATGGAATCAATACAGGAAGAGGCCAAACCCCCAAACATACAAACGATACAAAGATGCAAGAAACAACTACACAGCAGTGAGGAGAGAGGCAGAAAGAAATTTTGAAAAAGGGATTGCAGACAAATGTAAAACAGAACCAGGTCTATTCTACAAATTCATAAACAACAAATTGCAGGTAAAGGATAATATTCAGAGGTTGATAATGGGAAATAGATTCACGGAAAATGAAAAGGAAATGTGTGAAACACTAAACGAAAAGTTCCAAAGTGTGTTTGTACAAAATGAAATCTTTAGGGAACCAGACACAATAAGAATTCCAGAGAACAACATAGAGCACATAGAGGTGACTAGAGACGAAGTGGAAAAAATGCTCAAGGAGCTAAGTAAGAACAAGGCAGTTGGTCCAGATGGAGTTTCACCATGGGTTCTGAGAGAGTGTGCACCTGAGCTCAGCATTCCACTTCAGCTGATTTTTCAGGCATCCCTGTTTACAGGAATTGTAGCTGATGTGTGGAAAAAGGCTAACATAGTTCCAATCTACAAAAGTGGAAGCAGGGAAGACCCCCTTAATTATAGACCTGTATCATTGACAAGTGTAATAGTCAAAATATTGGAAAAAATAATTAAAACTAAATGGGTAGAACACCTGGAGAGAAATGATATAATATCAGACCGACAGTATGGTTTTCGATCTGGAAGATCCTGTGTAACGAACTTACTCAGTTTTTATGATCGAGCAACAGAGATTTTACAGGAAAGAGATGGTTGGGTTGACTGCATCTATCTGGACCTAAAAAAGGCTTTCGACAGAGTTCCCATAAGAGGTTGTTCTGGAAACTGGAACATATTGGAGGGGTGACGGGTAAGCTACTAACATGGATGAAAAATTTCCTAACTGACAGAAAAATGAGGGCCGTAATCAGAGGCAAGGTATCGGATTGGAGGAATGTCACGAGTGGAGTACCACAGGGTTCAGTTCTTGCACCGGTAATGTTCATTGTCTACATAAACGATCTACCAGAGGGATTACAGAATTACATGAACATGTTTGCTGATGATGCTAAGTTAATAGGGAAGATAAGAAACCTAGATGATTGTCATGCCCTTCAAGAAGACCTGGACAAAATAAGTATTTGGAGCAACACTTGGCAAATGGAATTTAATGTGAATAAATGCCATGTTATGGAATGTGGAATTGGTGAACATAGACCCCACACAACCTATAATTATGTGAGAAATCTTTAAAGAATTCTGATAAAGAAAGGGATCTAGGGGTGGTTTTAGATAGAAAACTGTCACCTGAGGACCACATCAAGAACATTGTGCGAGGAGCCTATGCTACACTTTCTAACCTAAGAATTGCTTTTAAATACATGGATGGAGAAATACTAAAGAAATTGTTCACGACTTTTATTAGACCAAAGCTGGAATATGCAGCGGTTGTATGGTGCCCTTATCTTAAGAAGCACATCAACAAACTGGAAAAGGTGCAACGACATGCCACTAAGTGGCTCCCAGAAATGAAGGACAAGAGCTATGAGGAGAGGTTAGAGGCATTAAATATGCAAAAACTAGAAGATAGAAGAAAAGAGGCGATATGATCACTACGTACAAAATAGTAACAGGAATTGATAAAATCGACAGGGAAGATTTCCTGAGACCTGGAACTTCAAGAACAAGAGGTCATAGATTTAAACTAGCTAAACACAGATGCCGAAGAAACGTAAGAAAATTCACCTTCGCAAATAGAGTGGTAGACGGTTGGAACAAGTTAAGTGAGAAGGTGGTGGAGGCCAAAACCGTCAGTAGTTTCAAAGCGTTATATGACAAAGAGTGCTGGGAAGACGGGACACCACGAGCGTAGCTCTCATCCTGTAACTACACTTAGGTAATTACACTTAGGTAATTACAGAGTTCCCCATAAGAGGTTGTTCTGGAAACTGAAACTATTGGAGGGGACAGGTAAGCTACTAACATGTGATGAAAATTTTCCTAACTGAGCAAAAATGAGGGCCGTAATTCATAGGCAAGGTATCGGATTGGCGGAATGTCCACAGTGGGTACCACAGGGTTCAGTTCTTGCACCGGTATGTTCATGTTCCTACATAACGATCTACCAGAGGGATTACAGAATTACATGAACTGATTTGCTGATGATGCTAAGATAATAGGGAGATAAGAAACCTAGATGATTGTCATGCCCTTCAAGAAGACTTGACAAAATAAGTATATGGAGCAATACTTGGCAAATGGAATTTAATGTGAATAAATGCCATGTTATGGAATGTGGAATTGGAGAACATAGACCCCACACAACCCCTTAAATTATGTGAGAAATCTTTAAAGAATCTGACAAAGAAGGATCTAGGGGTGGTTCTAGATAGAAACTGTCACCTAGGATCACATTAAGACATTGTGCGAGAGCCTATGCTACACTTTCTAACCTAAGAAGTGCTTTTAACCCTCAAACCGCACATATCATATATAAATGATATCAGTGACAAAACCAAAATCGCGCACATCATTTATATATGATTTCGTGTCTAGCGCTATAATTTAAACCACCCGCCTGGGATAGGGGCAGCTATAGTACAGCCACGACTGATAGTTGCCAGATCCCACCTAGAAAAAAAATCCAGCCCAACATTTTTGGGATGAGAGCGTCAGTATTGCGCCAGCCACCAAGGCTGGCGCACGCAGCACGAGCTCACAGCACCGCTGTTCAGCTTGTGACCACAGCATCGCCTACAAATGCCAAAATATAAGTGATACTGCTATTATTTAGCAGTGATAGTATTACTGAAGCCCCTGAATTTGATAAAACTGACCAGGATTCTGATAACAGATTGATTGTGGAGATATTTAGCGCTGTGATCGATGGAGGGAGGAGTACGGCTGTGGAGGGAGGATTGTGGCGTTGTCTTCTGACTGTGTGTGGCCACCATTTATTGACTGCACTCACCATACCAGCTTAGTGGTTCGCTATGGTGAACACAATGTAGATACTTACATATAACGTGTGTATAGTGTGAGATAACAGCGAGAGGAGTAGGTTGGGAGCCGCCATTTTGGTGAGAGGAGCGTCGTCTGCAGGAATTATCGTGTTGTTTACTGGTGACCACAAAGGGTCTTTGGGCACCATACCAGCTTATTTGTACAAGTATGGTGAATAAAACAGGTAGATACTTATATATAATGTGTGTATATAGCATAATAACCACATCCAATATTGTTGGAGGAGAAATACTAGTGCGTGTGGCCTTGAGGGTGGCCGCCGATCAGCTGACTGTGGACAGCTACGTCTTTGTGCGTTTACTCACCATAACAGCTTAGATGTACAGTTATGGTGAACAAAACATGTAAATACGTATATATAACGTCTGTGTATAGTGAATAAATGCAAAAACAGTATTGTGGGAGGTAAATGAGGGTGAGTGAGGTGGTGTTGAGGGAGGGCGAGGCAGTGAGTGGCTCGCTGGTGTGTGGCGGCCACTCCTCGTTGCTTTTTGACTCACAAGACCAACTTAGTAGTTCGTTATGGTGAACAAAACATGCAGATACTTATATATACCTGTGTATATAGTGTAACAACAGCAAAACTATTT
>WNGS01043513.1:0-39671 GCA_020271785.1 Procambarus virginalis
CTAAGTATTGTGGAGGTGGTCGCCTAGGGGTTATGGCTGACCAACCACGTGGTAATCGACGTACAATAGAATGTGGAGAAAAACGGGGGAAACAGCGGCTCACCTTTAGCCTGAAGTCTTCTCCCAGGGTGATTGAAGCAATACGATGGCTTCTAGGGGCGAGGATGGGCGAGGTCCAAAGATCTGGCCAATATGGGGTACTGGATAACCACAGTCCAGGGGGCGTTACCAACAGGTCCGTTCTCGGTCAGGTGCGGTTCTTCTCTGGTCTCCTTCTCGCCTCCAGGCATGCGCGCGGGTGATGCGCAGATGCACGGGGTCGACCTGCCGCCCACCAATCAGGAGCGGCTAATCTAAAAAGTTACTCTGGCGGGTATTTTGAATATGGATCCCTCCACACTCCCCCCGTCTCTATAAAGTAAGGGGTGTATTAGAACCTTAATTTAAACTTAGTATGCCTTTTGGAAAGAACCCTCCACCGGCTTCATATTGAGGGGTGGAATGGTATATTTAGCAACAGAAGAGAATGTTTCTGGTTTGATTAAGAGAAAACATTTAACAATTTAAAAATAGAATGTACTTCTTTGTGAAATTGTTCATGATTATTGTACTGATATGGTGTTTCGTTGATTTAATTCTTGTGATTGAACGAAGTAGTACTGTTTTGGTGCACTGAACTGATCATGATTTATTTACACTACACACTACACTGCAGCTTTTTTTTTTCAAGATTTACTCCTAGGGGTTCACCCTAGTAATGGTCCTTACACCTAAGCGCCGCTCCTTGGTTCCTTCCTTGACAGAACAACACTTTCCACACATCTCACCTCCAGGATCCCAAGGGAAAGCAATTGGATCTATGCCTTCCAGAAACTGACTTACTGCTAGTTTTTCTTTTATTTTCTTCTGAGGACGCATTTTCGAATTGTGATTTAAACAGCCCTGTTTTCTGTAAGGAATTGGCTCCTCCCCGTGGTTCAAGGGTTTCACTAGGTATTGGGGCATGTTATTGTCCAGTTCACATAGGACGTTCGCTACTGACCGAGGTGGAATGACCGTGTGTTGGGATACTGCCACTTTAGCTATGCAAGGATTGAAGTTCGGGTCTGGTACATCTTCCCTTCCCAGTTGCATAGGAATAATTTGTCCCTTTAATATCATTTGAGATTGCGGCAAAGCCAAGCTGATGCCCTGACGTTTCATAAAATCCAGCCCAATAGCATGTTATCTTCAATTGGTGCTACATATATGTTTACTTCAAATGTTCCTCCAGCAATTAATAATGTAACTGGCCCTATCAGTGTTCCTGGAATACACATACATTTTCCCGCGGTATTGAGTGTGATCCGTCTTATTACCGGGGGTGAGGGTATCAACTGTTGATAAACCTCTTGAGAAATAATTGTGACCTCTGCCGCTGTGTCAACTATTGCTTTCACCAATACGTTCTCTACTTGAATCGGGATCCAGAACATGGAACCAGACCGTAATTGCCTAATGGTTATCTGTTCGTGTTCCTCCCTTTCCTGCTTATCAATACCCTCGGATGTGCCCGGTAGGTCTGCCTCACCCTCCCTGGGGGAATAATAATTCTCTTCTTGAGGGAATTCTTCCTCCTCACCTACTCGCTGGGAATTTAAACCAACTCCCTCCTGTTGATAGACGTCGTCTTCATCCTGCGACATCTTTCCGTCGTCCATGGCCTTTTCGTCCTCCGGTGCTATCATTTCAGGTGCACCTTCTGCAAATGTTTGATTGGATGGCCAATCTTCCCGATGAATATCCAGTGCTGGTATTTGAAGGGTATAAGATTTGAACTCTTGAGAAGGACTTTGTGTCCTTGGAGGTGGTATAACCACTCTCTGCTGGCCTGGCAAGTTATGGGTCGAATCTAGGCCTCTTGAGCCGACCCATCTTTGTTTAAAGACTGGTCCTCTTCCAAGAATGAAACATGATATTTATCGTTGTGCCGCTCTTCCTGTTTACGACCCTCGTTCCAGCCACTCCTAGACGATTGGCAATCACGAGCAAAATGACCCTCTTCCCCACATAGGTAACAATTATTGCTCCTCCTAGGTGATGGGGTGCGTTGGCCCCGAGGTGATATGATGGCGTTTGTGAGACGCCTTAAACCCTCACATACCTCGTCCAATTTGTCACGAACCCCTGAGATTCCTGAGACGACTTCGTCTAGTTTTACGTTCATGCCTGTCAACTTATCTAATTTTGCATCAATTCCCTCAAGAGATGGAGATCCTGATCCAGCAGTTGTTTGCCGGAGACCCCCCTTACCCTGGCCTGATAAACTATTAGCCGGTGACGACTCTGGAGATTTTGTGGGTGTCCTTGAGCGGGGGTGGAAAGCTAAATTACTCCTGGCTGGTTGTTCATATCGGGACGGTCTACCCACAGCATTTATCCGCACTGCTGGCCCTTGGGACCTCTGCTGCTGGGAACTAACTGAGGATGACCCTGTCAACCCGTGAATAGCAACAGAATTATGCTGAAATGTTTGAGCCCTATCAATGGCTTTTTCCATGGACGAAATATTAGCGTTGGAAATGTATTCTGCCAAACGCTTATCTAACAAACCTTGGCCAAATCGCATGATTGCCATCTGCTCTTCCTCTCCCCGTTCCAGATGTTTGTAAGCTCGATGGGCCAAATGCTGGACTCTATCAGCCCATTCAAAGATGTCTTCACCAGGCTCCTGGTGGGCCTGAGAAAATTTCATTATTGCCACGTCTAAAACTTCCCTATCCCCGAATCTCTTTACAAGTTTGTGCATCATGCGAGTATAATCAATGGATGGTTCACGGTCTAGTATTCGGTTATAGAAATCACTAGCTTTTCCCTTAAGACACCAACCCAAGTTAGTTAGAGAAGTCTTACCACTCCAATCTTTTTCCGCTGCATATGATGTGAAACGGCGATAGAATGGAGTCCAATCAGATTTACCATCATAATCAAGTTCACGAGGTGGTGGACGGAATGAAGTATTCCTCCGACCATGTCGGTTCCGCTGTCGAGAATACGTGGAGTCATCTGAATCAGAATTCTGAGAGCTAGCTGACACCCTTCGAACTGGATGATGAGTGGAATGAGATGAACCCCTAATAGGAATGTGTCCCTGGCTCTGAAAACCAGAACTATGCAAACCATGGATATTACGAGGAGGAGATGTACGTTTGGTGCGACTGCGTGTAGCTGCGCCTCCCGAGACAGCGGAAGCATTTCCATCCGATGATGGTGAGCCTGAACGTCGTCTAGTGTTTGGTTCTGCCAATGTGATGGAACCTGAGTCATGAGGTGGTGGTTCCGTGTCAAAAGATATGGCATTCAACAAAGGAGTTGTAATCTTAAGATGAGATATATGATGAATGTTGTCTGCTGTGATAGTGCGTGTGTGTCTGAATTTAATAATTCTGTTAGCCAATGTGTACGACACTCCAGGTAATGTTATTAGATCAGTTACCGACGCCAAATTAATGCGTATGCGGGGCATCTTGCGGTAATGAAAAGACACAGCTCAGAACTAATCTTTTTTGCAAAATGTACGTTCACAGCCAAAGTAAACCGGCAATGAATAAGAATAAAACACGTCAGGGAATAGGCCTTAAATCTAGGAATGGTCAAGAATAGTATCCTGTTTCCAAGCCTGTAACCAATGGAAGCAGTTGCCGCTTAAGAATTATCCAGTATGTTTGAAGTAACTATCCACTGTACGATTGTCCAAAAAATTGGAGAAAAATAGGGTGGCCCCAATCATTAGGATGACCTGACCCCAATGTTACTCCCTCCCCAAAATTTTCAAAAGATGGAATGCACTTGGTATGGTCTTGAACACTCACTAGAACTGGATAATTATAAGTGCTTACACTGAACTTGATCATGTATGAAATCTAGAATTATCTTAGGTCTAGAAGCATGCACTTAAATCTAGAAGCTCTTAAAACTAGAATCATGCACTTAAATCTAGAATGTAAACACACATTTCACTCTTAGAAGGACATGTTAGGTAAGAACCTGCCCATATATTTCTAGGTATTTTCACTGGCCACACGTAAGATTATCATATGTAGTAATGTTCACCTACAAAGTGGACATTTGCAAAGATAATTTTCCAAATTTTAATATGTCACATATGTAATCAGTATCACTCACTCAATTAATGTATATCAGTATTTTTCACATTAATGTCTCAAGTAATTTATCTAATGTTACTGAGAAGTAAGTTCATTCACAAATATCTATATTCAGCAATGAGTATACAGTTCAAAGTTCATGCACTTGTTAAGGAACAACACGATCATTGCAGAGAAATGGATAAGTTCAGGGAAGATGTATGGCATTCCTTTCTCAGGTTTTCAATACACCAGCACAAATTTCTTGACACATATGTCTCTGTGGAGTCATACATATAAGGAAATTCGTGAATGCAAAATAGGAAACAGTTCAGTAGGTTGCCACAAACACTTACATATAGCTGACGCCTTCTTCTTCTTCTTGATAGTAGGTGCAGTTTGCATGAAGGGTTTGTCCTCCCGATGACTGCACCAGTACTGATGTTGGTGGACGCGTTTATGTTGAGGATGATCGGAGCTACCAAGGTGTTTGTTACGTTGTGCTGTGGATATAGGAACGGTGATTAAAACAGAGGCGTGTGTTGTAGGGAGACTTGTCGCACCGTAGGGCGGTGTGTTGTGTTTATGGTGTCAGCTGATCTATGGTACTGCGACGAGGCGGTTGTTTTCTGTGTTTAGCTGTTGGTGGCGCCAGGTATAAATGCGGCACGGGTCAGATGTGTCCCAATTTGTTGGTCGACTGCAGATATTTAGCCAGTGCTTTGACTATTTGGTATTTTTCTTGTAACGAGTGGTCTCCACCTCCTAATATGTGCTCGATGGTGAAGGGTATTTTAAGTGCGATAAAGACTTGTTTGAAATTTACTCTGGCGCTATGATGTCGGAAGCAGTGCATGAGATAGTGTTCGACTGTTTCAGGCAGCTGACAGTGAGTACAGAGTTCATTGATGTCTGTTCTGTACTTAGAGCTGTGTGCTGCTAGTTTGGTATGTCCCAGCCTTAATCTGGTCATCGTTATATCAATTTCTCTGCTTTTATATCGGACATGTTTCCAAGTTCCCCATTTCTTTTTAATGGACCCATAGTGCAAGGTGAGCATAACGTTTTCCAGTTTGTTGCAAAATCCTGGGAGATGGTATCTTTGAAGGTTCCTTTACGTGCAACATGGGGAATTGGATGATGGGTAAGGTGAGGCGTGTTGTGCATCGCTTTGGCTAGTTGGTCTACAAGTTCATTATGGAGAATACCACAGTGTGCTGGGACCCATTGGATAGAGGTGTCATAACCGTTCAATTGATGTTTGTGAAGAAGTTGAAGGCATGGGTAGACAATCTCCTTGCATGTTTTCGAAGAGTACGTAATTGCTTGAATCGCGCTCTTGGAGTCACTACAGATTGTATATATCCCAACTGGTAGTGTTGTGATGATTTGGAGAGCTTGATACAAGGCATATAATTCAGCTGTGAAAATAGATAGTTGGTTCGGTAACCGCCATCCCTGCTTGAGATGGTATTCCGGTATCCATACAGCGCTAGTGACCGACGGCACGTTGTTCATGATAATGCGAGATCCATCTGTGTAAATCGCTGTGGTATTTGGGTAGCAATTTTTCATTGTTGAGGCGAAGACTGAGGCTATGGCTGAGTTTGGTGCAGATTTTGGAATGTTGTCTTCGAGTTGTATTGCTGTATTAGGAGTCGTATAAAGCCAGGGTGGAATAGGGGGGACAGGAAGTTGGGTTTCGCAGTTTTGGAGTAGGGAGAGGTCTATATTGAGGTTATTTGTAGCCCGTGTGAGGAAAGGTTGCGAGTGAATGGTTGGGGAGCGGGGGTTACGTGGGTTAACTGTTGGGTTAATTTTTGATCTGTATGGGTGTGTCTGGTGAGCAGTGGTACAGAGTGACAGATAGTTGGCACACATAATGTCTCGTCTGGTGGCTAGGCTTGGGAGGCCTGTTTCCCCGTAAAGTCCGAGGATTGGAGTTGAACGCATTGCGCCACATATAAGTCGCATGGCATTATTTTGTATGACCTCGAGGCTCTGTAGGTTAGTAGGCGCCGCCGACGCATATGCTTGGCAACAATAGTCTAGTTGGCTGCGAATGTAGGTTGTATAGAAACGGAGCAAGATTTCATGGTGTGCTCCCCAGGTGGTGCCAGTGAGGGCTTTAAGTATGGCGAGTCGGGGTTGTGTCGTCTGTTTAAGGTGTTGGATGTGTGCTTTCCAGGTAAGTAAGTAGCTGACGCCTCTGAGTCCTTCACGACCGTGAGTAAACAATAACACAGCCCGGATACGCTCGTGAACGAAGGCTGAATCCGTGAGGTAGCAACTTCCTCCTCACTCCTATTATAAACACAAAAATACTGAACTCCTTGAATTCTAATGTAGAATATCTTGAAAAATAGTAAATGCAAAGGAAATTGATGATACAACCTTAATGGGAAGCGGAAACGTCAACTGGCGGGGCGGACGCCAACTGGTAGAGCAGACGCCAACAGGTGGTGCGGGCCGGCAGCATGTAGGAACAAATATGGCGGCGGCGTGGCGTCGTCTTGAGAACAATGAATATATACGAAAATCCACAAAAAATAGAGAAAATTGCCAAAAATGGGGAAAATTGATGCAGCGAAGAGGGCAAAAAATAAGGGAAATGAATTTAATACCGAGAATCGTGCTGGATGTGCAGTGGTAGGAGAACACTCTTGAAGCAGGAACAGAGGCACGACGAAGTATAGAAAATCACAGGGAAATGCAAAAAAATAGGGGAATAAAGCACAAATACTGGAATCAGGAACCACAAAATCAGAGACAACGCAGCTGAAAATCACAAATCAAGTCCTAGCAAACTGGAGAACTGCAACCGACGACAGTCAATTTCACTGTAATGTTGAACACGGTCTCAATCACTTGCAGCAGGATAATGATGTGTACAACGTGGCGAGGTCCTCTTGATCACCGTGTAGGCCGATTACTCACTGCGCCAGTGTGGAGGTGGTCGCCTAGGGGCTATGGCTGACCAACCACGTGGTAATCGACGTACCATAGAATGTGGAGAAAAACGGGGGAAACAGCGGCTCACCTTTAGCCTGAAGTCTTCTCCCAGGGTGATTGAAGCAATACGATGGCTTCTAGGGGCGAGGTCCAAAGATATCTGGCCAATATGGGGTACTGGATAACCACAGTCCAGGGGGCGTTACCAACAGGTCCGTTCTCGGTCAGGTGCGGTTCTTCTCTGGTCTCCTTCTCGCCTCCAGGCATGCGCGCGGGTGATGCGCAGATGCACGGGGTCGACCTGCCGCCCACCAATCAGGAGCGGCTAATCTAACAAGTTACTCTGGCGGGTATTTTGAATATGGATCCCTCCACAATATTTCTATATGAGCATACGAAGGTTATCGTAGTACCACCTAGGGAACACCACGTTCTCTATGGAAGTTCTTATTGCCTGGAGAGTGGTAAAACAGCACAGACTTATATAAAAGTGTACCCTTAGCCATCCGATCAGTACTAGTGCCTGAATGGTGGCAACTGGTAACGTGGTGGCTAGAGAGAGGTAAAGCTACACGGACCTTCAGGGGAGAGTACCCTGGGCCGACAGTACAATAGTAGATCTTGGGAGTAGCAACACTTTGGCAACAAACAATATATAATACACCCACTGAACTGCATTGCTGGGTGCAGATATAATAACCCAGCTGTTAAGAAGAGGATATAGAAGACAGGCGGGAAAGGAGTTCCTGCAACCTTTTTGTCTGGCAGGCAAGACTCAGGGACGTTATTGTTATAAGGTAAGCCCGAGTCTTCCTTCACTCCTCCACGGGTCTAGGCCGGAATTGCTGATAGCAGTTTCCCCGTGGTTGACTGAAGGGCTTCCAGTCAACCACGGTGAGTCAATGGAGGAAGCAAAGACCTGCGGAGGTGGGCATTGCTGGTGCTCTCCTATGGGACCAAGGAGACTTGGTCCGCTTGGTTGGACTTGATCCCGGGAGTCGGAGGGGCTGAGTATTCAGCCTTTTGAGCCCCTAGCAGCCGAGTGTTAGCAGAGCCCCGGCCCACCCCCCGTGACAGTATGCAGTAGAACTAGCCTTCCTACCCTTACCTGCCAGTGGAACAAATTTTTGGTTTTGAGGAGCGGTTAGAAGGGGCCCTTGATGCCAAAGACGACCAAAACTTCGTCGTCTCTTCAATTTCTCGGGTGTGGTGTGGTCAGCATCAATACTTTCTACAGTCAACAGTACCAAATTCTACTATATAATAGTACATAACGTCTATATATGTTCGATGGTCCAGCTAATTACAAAGAGTAATATCTAAACAGAGGATGGGTTGTAAATACACTCTCCTGCCAAGGTTCATAGGAAATAATTACGGACCAAAAAATTTTATAGTAAAATGGTGAGAATTTGAGTCAAGTCATCTTATACTACTGTTAATCCTATGCCATATATCACACTGATGTTATGAAAAAAGCATAAGGGTGTTTTTAATTCATAAAGGTATCATCTCGTACTACAGACGAGATGGGTTCCATGCATATTTGTATGCGGCTAGCCCCTAACTTTGGATGGACAAATAAATAGTCACAACTATTCTCTCAATTGTGTAGATAAAACACATATTTCCCTTTATTGTTCTCATCTACACAACAATTCTCTCAATTGTTTAGATAAAAACATATTTACCTTTATTGTTCTCATATAAGAGCTCTTCAATAAACCAAATTATTAACTTTTCTAGCATATTCTTTTTTTTGTTGTTGTTGGTGGCAATGTAACTTTAACTCCAAGTAATTCTCTATGAGATAAACAAATCTTATTTTGTAATTTTATTAATTAAAAACTTCCACATAATACAATCAATAACATCGCGATTAACAATTCATATACATAAGTGCGTCAATTATTAGACACTAATAATCATAAGTTATCAATCATAAATCAAAGTGCAAAAGCAATTTCTGCAGTTCACAGTCGCAACTTTTTACATCAATGCTGTTCATGTAGTCTGTACTACTATCAGCGTTACCAGCGCTTCTGCTATCGATCTCTATATTATTCTCATCGCTGTTTACGTCACTATAGATAACGATATTTTCGAGTGAAGAGTTTCTCCATGTAAAAATTTCAGCCTGTAACTCGGGCAGGCGACTGTATGAGCCGTTGTCCAGAGGGCACCGCGTGAATGGGTCGGTGGGGGACACCAGCAGCAGGTGGATCAGCGTTGATTCGTCCACCACCATCTTGGACGAATGCAACAACACCGGCGCCTTCATCACTGCCTGTGTCAAGCTGTCGATGAACTTCTCCGGGCAGTCCTCGCTTGACTCCTCATTAGGTTCTGGAAAGTAGTCGAAGCAGAATCCCCACTTTGCTACCTGCTTGTTAAGGGAAGACAGGAGCTGAGCGTGGTTAAGACACAAAACTTGAAAAATAGACGAGTTGTCTGTAATTGATAACAGTTCGTAAACGTCATCCAACTGAGTGAAGAGCGAAAGGAGGCTCTTCTTCTTACGACCAGCTTCATGTCGTAACGTCTGTGTCGTTGCAACTAAAGAAGATGTAATAGCAACAAGGGAAGCTGCAGCGGCCTCAGCCAAGCCGGGAACTTCATAAGCAGTCATTGTGTATTGTGTAACCACCAGCTGCTCAAATAAGGAAATAATGTCCGAGAACGACGAAATAGTTTCAACAACATCTAAATTGCTGAGGTAATTCACTCGCGATGCTTCTGCGTGTTGCCCCAACAGCTGCACAATGTGGTTGAAAAATGATGCTTCTGGTCCAATCTTCAGACAGGTCACCTGTTGTACGGCTGCAGCTGCAAGTGCACGTGTATGACCATATTCATTAAGTTTCTCCAAAACCTTGATGAGAGGATAAGCAAGGTTCATCTGTAAGTCATCTTGCTCCAGGTGTTGCAGCTCCATGTACAGGATATTGACGATCAATCCCTCAACAACTTGCATTCCGGAATAGGCGTCCAGCAGGAACGTATCTGGATACATGCAAATGAATCGAAGCATTTCCAGACGCAGGTATGGGTTGGGACACAATTTTTGATCAGTGAACATTTTGAGAACCCATGGTTTCAATAAATCATTAACTAAATATCCTAAATCCTGGTTGTTTTCAGGCCGCCAGTGAGATACAAGCTCGATGATTGTCCACAGGACGTTTTCCCAACGATCCGTCATCTTAACTGACTTCGATCCCATGCATGAGGACAATGTTAGTGCCCAAAATATTCCAAGATCTGCTTTGTTGGTGGAAGTATCTGTTTCCTCTTCATTAATATGAAGGCCGTGCACGTCTTTCTCTATAGTTTCCAAAAGATGAACTACAGAGATTTTAATGGGGTCGATCTTCGACACAGCTGCAAGGAATGGCAGGAGATTAGAGGTGGTATTTTCGTTGGCCGTCATTTTTAAACGAAGATAAATACTCTTCCGAAAATTATGTCTGAGCTACTAGATTCCCTATGACTGGGATTGCCTGAATAAGACAGTTAATCTAAGTCGAGGCTATATAACCCTGGGAGGAGAAAGTGAGGTGAGATTAGCTTAGTGAGGGTGAGGAGAACATAAGAATTAAGGTAACTGCAGAACACCTATGGGCAGTTCCTATTTACAACCACCCAATCTTATTCATATATCTGTCTAACCTACGCTCTAAACAATCAAGGAATCCTACTTCCATTACGTTGCACAGTAATTGGTTCCACATATCAACAACCCTGTTACCGATCCAGTATTTACTCTGATCTTTCCTAAATCTAAACTTATTTAATTTATACCCATTGTTTATTGTTATGTGTTGTGTTGATACTTTTAATACTATATTAATATCCCCTTTGTTATGCACATTTATCCACTTATACACCTCTGTCATATCACCCCTAATTCTTCGCCTTTCTAGAATATGTAATTTAAGAACATAAGAATAAAAGTAACTGCAGAAGGCCTATTGGCCCATACGAGGAAGCACCTTTTTTTAACGAACCAATGCTACTCATTTACATGTCCAAACCCACATTTTAAACAATCAAGGAACCCCACCACCACCACCTAACACTATAATGGGAGCCACAAATCAACAACCCTGTTACCGAACCAGTATTTATCCAGGTCATTCATGAATCTAAACTTATGTAAATTATACCCATTGTTTCGTGTTATGTTTCGTTAATATCCCTTTGTTATGCCCATCCACCCACTTGTACACCTCTGTCATGTCACCCTTAATTCTTCGTCTTTCTAGAGAATGTAGTTTAAGATTTGTCAATCTTTCTTTACGTGACAGGTTTCTAATTGAGGGATTAATTTTTTCATCCTACGCTGGACACGTTCTTATGAATTTATATGGAAATTGATGTGGCACTGTATCAAAAATTGTTTGGGGATTTGTTTGTTCATTTTTAACAAATTTTTTATCTTTTTATTCCAGTATAGTTGAGGCAGTTGATAGTGGTAAGGAATGTGATGTTGTGTACCTTAATTTTAGCAAAGCTTTTGATAAAGTGCATGAAAGACTGATAAAAAAAAATAGAAGCTCATGGTACAACCCTTAAAACAAAATGATCAATGCCTGAATGTTCGTAATAAGGCAAATAGGACACTGGGATTTATTAATCGAAACGTTAGTAACAAGACACCTGGTGTGGTTATTCAGCTATATCTTGCTCTGGTTAGGCCCCATTTAGATTATGCAGTTCAGTTTTGGTCGCCGTACTATAGAATGGATATAAATTCACTTGAACGTGTCCAGCGTAGGATGACTAAGTTAATTCCTCAAATTAGAAATCTTTCATATGAAGAAATATTAACAAACCTTAAATTGCATTCACTGGAAAGGCGAAGAGTTAGGGGTGACATGATAGTGGTTTACAAGTGGATGAATGGACAGAGCAAAGGGGATAATAATAGGGTATTAAAAGTATCAACACAAGACAGAACACGAAACAATGGGTGTAAATTAGATAAGTTTAGATTTAGGAAAGACTTGGGTAAATACTGGTTCGGTAACAGGGTTGTTGATTTGTGGAACCAATTACCGCGTTACATGGTGGAGGTGGGGTCCCTCGATTGTATCAAGCGTGGGTTGGACACGTATATGAGTGGGATTGGGTGGTTATAAATAGGAGCTGCCTCGTATGGGCCTGTGGGCCTTCTGCAGTTACCTTTGTTCTTATGTTGACCAGCACTAGAAGTTGAAGGGACGACGACGTTTCGGTCCGTCCTGGACCATTCTCAAGTCGCTTGTGTTCTTGTGTTCTTATGTTCTTATGAAAGAATTGGATTTTTAACCGAGAAGTAAGTCTTAAAATCCCCTTTAAAACTAAGCTTCATATCGTTTATGAAGCAAACACAAAATTTGTAATTTG
This sequence comes from Procambarus virginalis, assembly GCA_020271785.1. Classification (NCBI taxonomy): domain Eukaryota; kingdom Metazoa; phylum Arthropoda; class Malacostraca; order Decapoda; family Cambaridae; genus Procambarus; species Procambarus virginalis. The sequence goes on from WNGS01043513.1 coordinate 12,465, forward strand.
TTGTTAGCTGTAATTTGTTGTCAGTTGCAATTTGACGACTAAGTTCAGAAGTCATATATTTGATGTTTCGTGATAAGATGTTGGTTTTTGGTAAAAATGTATATATTAAATGTATTTAATATATACATTCTTAATATATATATATATATATATTAAATGTATATTAAATGTATTTAATATATACATTCAGTACGTTGAGGCTCTCAGTACGACCCTCATGTTTAAAAGTACATAGAAGTCAATATCAGACCCTTCATCATCTTTGATTAAACCGTTAATTCGTTTAGGGAAGAGTATATTTATTAAAGCCATCTCATGTTTAATGGATGGGTTTATATGTAATAGAGAAATGTTGTTTGTAAATGTCTAAGCGTTGTTGTTGTAAATATCTCCTTGTTCGAGACTAGTGAGATGAATGTAATGTTCATCCTTTATTGTACCGTCTTGTACTGAAAAATAAATATTTAAGCATGCGTTAATATCGTCGATGTTGACTTACTTCTCACCCACTGCTGTCGGATAGAGAGGACACTCTACCGGCTGCTGTTGAAGCACGATTGTTTCGTTTTTTTTTTAATTAAAAATATTTTTTTTATTTATTTATTGAGGAAGCAAATTTTATATTGACATTAATTTTTGCGGGTCTTCTTGGGTAATGAGGTCACAAATATAACTTCTTGGGACTCAGCATCGAGGATAGTGTCAAGTCTTTGCTTCACACTGGCTGTGTGTGGTGGTGATGTTGATATTGATGTAGAAGGCTCTACGACGACTCCATTCTCCAAATCATCATCATCAAGAAGGATTATTTTACTGTCAGAACCATCTCTGGGGTCATCAATGGGGAGGGGGACATTCGTTGGACTGTTCCCCAAGATGCTTCTTAAAATGACGACTTCCTAGCCATGTTTCATCAGCCTAAGGAGTCGGTCGGCCGAGCGGACAGCATGCTGGACTTGTGATCCTGTGGTCCTGGGTTCGATCCCAGGCGCCGGCGAGAAACATTGTGCAGAGTTTCTTTCACCCTATGCCCCTGTTACCTAGCAGTAAAATAGGTACCTGGGTGTTAGTCAGCTGTCATGGGCTACTTCCTGGGGGTGGAGGCCTGGAATAACCAAACTCAATTACGGGCTCCCCGCGGCCTGGTCGAGAACCGGGCCGCGGGGACACTAAAAAGCCCCGAAATTATCTCCAGATAACCTCAAGATATCCCTGAGGGACATGATGAGGGGTGCGTCATCAGCGTACCACCTGCCCATGGTGTCTGGGGTGGCACCGATACCGAATGGCAACACCAGTCGGCAAACCGACGGTATCTTAAGGATCATTTTCCCCAGACTGATGAGTGATTTTTTCAACCAATATAACCTATTTGGGGCGGTATTCAGGGTGATGTTTGAAACGTAGTGCGAATCCGCGCTGGTTTGGACCTGCTGCTGGGCGATGACGTTAGTTTCAGTGGGACCCCCGGCCCTAAATGAATTATGAAGGCAGTCATGGTCAGTTGAAAGAAGAGGCTGGGGTTTGACATGAGGTCGTTGTCAGGCTCTGGGGCAATCTTCATCTCCGCATCTCTGGGGGTGGCACGGTCACGTATGATTGCTCTGTTGGTATAGGAGAGACCCTTCCTCTCAACACGAGCATAAGTGTAGGTCTTCCACACTACGGACGCCAGTTCGTAGGGTCTCACAACAGTAGCGGGCAATTTGTATGCGATTACGTCTCCAATACCAAACGAGTCTCGGTCCATACTATCGGAGGCGATGAATGCCAAGATATGGTTGGTAAAGGCGGTGGTTTAGGGTGTTTGGTGGCAGGTGAGCAGAGAGACCTAGCAACCTTCAGAGAGACCTAGCAACTGTACCAAGTACGGTTGTTGTTGTTTTAGATTTAGCTACTCAGAACGAAATGACCATGTCACATGGGCTATGGTGAGCCCGTAATTGAGTTTGGTTATTCGCGATAACCTTGTTACTGTAATATTTGGGTCAAAGTTTAAAATGGAGGTGGGGATTCCTCCGTTTTCCCGGTTTATTTTTCGCTTCTGTTAAGTGCACTGGTTTTAGTCTTGTTTTAATAACCTTATCTTGGTGGCGGAAGTAGATGCAGAATGCTCACTAGTGAGTCCCATTCCTCAACAGCTTTTCTAATCATTGTAGTCGCAGTGAAATGTGCATATAATGCAGCTGCTGTCATTGGAATAATGTTGAGTTTGATGCACAGGGCTTCAGTAGCTTCATATTCCAGTAAGCAGTGCAATAGTGACGCCTCTGCTTCTGTGCCACAGATATGACACTCTATAAATTAGGTTCATTACCTCCCAGCAGCACTTGTAACCAAGTCTGAGTATGTTTAAGGATACTGCAATGTCTCTGGATATCTTTTTGCCAGGCTTGAAAGAGGAGTACCCAGTGGCTTATTCGTACCATATCGCAGTGGATCTTCCTTCCGCTACTTTGGCTCTGTGGTGACTTTTGATAGTTAAGAGTATTTTCTTCTTGATTTGCTCCTTAATCTGTGAAAAACTTGGAGGTATTTGAACCTGTACAATAGGTAGAGCAGTGGCAGTTTTTGCTATTGAGTGTGCCTTTTCATTACCATCTCTGTCAATGTGACTTGGTATCCAATTTAGGGTGTTTGACAGCCCTAGATTATTGGCATCTTTCCTATATGTTGGATTTCTGTGAGGAGTTGTATATTATCTCTGTGCTGACTGGATAACAATGCCTGGAGCGAAGATTTAGAGTAGGTATGAATGATGACATCATGTAAATTATTCTCAATTGTATAGTTTATGGCCTCCTTCAGGGCATATAATTCTACCTGCAAGGTTGAGCACCCACTATTTCTGCTCCAGTAAGCTTCATGGTTGGTAACGTAAACAGCTTCCAAGGCAGAACCTCTTTCTTGATCAACAGATCCGTCTGTGAAGATATGAGTCGTTATAGGTCTTGAGATGGTTTTCATATGTTGTTCTATGACTCCTTTGAGCCTCTGCATGTCACATGCTGATTTTTTAACTTGTAATCCTTCAATGATTATCTTTAGATTCGATTCTTCCCATGGAGGAGGCTGCCGAAAGTGTTGATATGGTATATCTTCAACCTTTGTTTTTAATGGTCCATTTAAAGTCCACTTTCTCTAGATTCTTTCTCCGTAGTTCCCCACCAAGTACGGAGTTGTTGTTGTTTAAGATTCGCTACTCAGAACAATAAGTTCCAGTAGCACGGGCTATGGTGAGCCCGTAAGTGGAGGCTCTTTGGAGCCATTATCTGTACCAGTAGCTGATACTAGAGATCTGGCGATGGATCGGGGTCTTCATGCTGGTTTTCAGCCTGGAGGGCTGGCTATACCAGTTATGGAGCTGGTGTGATTAGTGTCGACCTCTAGGTTTTCCGTTTTTTCTTTGCCTGTGACTTTGGCTGAGTAGTGCTGTCGTTGGAGTTTGGTGACGTGGCCTCCATGAGGAAGTCTTGAACCGTGTATGTGTCGTATTTGTGATGCGGAGCTGGAGCTCCTACTATGATTTCCTCGTCTGAGGAGTCCGTAACCTCCGTAGTGGTGTTTTTGTCTTTCGCCTGGCAGCCTTAGGTAGGCTTAGGTGTCGTTGATTGGTGGTTGTAGCTATTTCAAGAGCGCTGGTGGTGCTGTTATCGTTTGTAGACAGCACGTCTGCTAGCGCGGCTGCTGAGACTGTGATGGTAGGAGTGTTGGGAGCTGGAGAAGGAATGGCATAAGAACATAAGCACAAAGGCAACTGCAGAAGGACTATTGGCCCAAACGAGGCAGCTCCTATTTATAACCACCCAATCCCGCTCATATACATGTCCAACCCAAGCTTGAAACAATCGAGGGACCCCACCTCCACCACGTTACGCGGTAATTGGTTCCACAAATCAACAACCCTGTTACCGAACCAGTATTTACCCAAGTCTTTCCTAAATCTAAACTTATCCAATTTATACCCATTGTTTCGTGTTCTGTATTGTGTTGATACTTTTAATACCCTATTAATATCTCCTTTGTTATGTCCATTCATCCACTTGTAAACCTCTATCCTGTCACCCCTAACTCTTCGCCTTTCCAGTGAATGCAATTTAAGCTTTGTTAATCTTTCTTCATACGAAAGATTTCTAATTTGGGGAATTAACTTAGACATCCTACGCTGGACACGTTCAAGTGAATTTATATCCATTCTATAGTACGGCGACCAAAACTGAACTGCTTAATCTAAATGGGGCCTAACCAGAGCAAGATATAGCTGAAGAACCACACCAGGTGTCTTGTTACTAACGCTTCGATTAATAAATCCCAGTGTCCTATTTGCCTTATTACGAACATTCATGCATTGATCCTTTTGTTTTAAATTCTTACTTATCATAACTCCCAGATCCCTTTCGCAATTCGACTTCGCAACCTCAACACCATCTAGCTCGTATCTTGCAACTCTATCATCATTACCTAGCCTCAAAACTTTACATTTATCAGCATTAAACTGCATCTCCACCTTTGCATCTGCACCTTTGCATCTGCACCTTTGCATCCGCATCTGCACCTTTGACCATTTCAGAACCCTATTTAGATCAACTTGAAGTGATAATGAGTCTTCTTCCGTGTTAATTTCCCTGCCGATTTTTGTATCATCGGCAAATTTGCAAATGTTGCTCCTCAAACCTGAATCTAAATCATTGATATATATTATAAACAACAGAGGTCCCAGGACAGAGCCTTGAGGCACTCCACTTACAACATTTTCCCACTCTGACCTACCCTATTTATACTAACTCTCTGTTTCCTTTGGAATAGCCATGCCCTAATCCAACTGAATATAGCACCTCCAATACCACGAGCCTTTATTTTTTTAATCAGTCTTTCATGTGGCACTGTATCAAAAGCTTTGCTAAAGTCAAGGTACACGACATCACAATCCTTACCACTGCCTCAACTATGCTGGAATAAAAAGATAGCAAATTTGTTAAACATGAACGGCCATTTGTAAAACCATGTTGCGACTCATTTATTAATTTGTGTTTTTCAAGATGAAGACGAATTTTATTTGCAATTATCGATTCAAGTAACTTTCCCACAATAGACGTTAGGCTAATTGGTCGATAGTTTGACGTAAGTGATCTATCTCTTTTCTTAAAAATTGGTATCACATTAGCAACTTTCCATAACTCTGGCACTCTGCCTAACTCTATTGATTTATTAAATATGGTAGACAGTGGCTCGGAAAGCCCCTGTTTGCATTCTTTAAGCACCCAGTCAAACACTTCATCCGGCCCTGGAGATTTGTTTGGTTTGAGTTTACCTATTTGTTTAATTTCATCCTCCCTGGTAACTGCTAAACTAGTCAACCTGTCCTCGTCCCCACCCACATATACTTGTTCGGCTGAAGGCATATTGTTAAGTTCCTCTTTAGTAAATACAGATATAAAATATATATTAAAAATACTACTCATCTCTTCATCATTATCTGTTGTTTGACCTGTCTCAGTTTTTAATAGACCTATCCTTTCCCTAACCTATCCATAGCTTTGCACAGTCTCGTTAAATGTCTTAAAAAAATGCACAGGTGGTGCACTCATTACAAAACGGTCGTAAGATTCCCACAAAGAATTTATCAATCTACATTTGTGTGCAGCGAACATGTGGTATCTTTGTGCAGCATCCAAACGCTTTAATAATGCAGATTTTTCATTCGCAGCCAGTGAGGGTTGTGGAGTCGAAGGCCCTTGGTCCATGATGTATAATCAACAACTAAATATAATGGTGTTTAAGGAAACATCTTATAGGTGTTCAATAGGGGTCCCAGCGGGGTCTTCTACGAATGGCCTTTACCCCCTTTAACTGCCCCCTGGCAAGATAATTACGAATATAGCTCGGGTCTATACCAGCTACTTTAAGTAAAATCATTACATTAGGTTTATCTCCTACTCTAAATTGACCCTTTGAACACCCTAAAGTTTTAATTATATTCAATATATTTGAATTCTCTACAGGTTTTAATAAATTGCCAATCCCAAAGCGCTTGGTGGTTTTGTGCAAACCTCTTCAGTAATCATGTCACGGCCAGAAGGTCAGGTCAGGAAGTCAGGGACAGGTTGTCGACCAGGAGGCCTGGTCGACGACTGGGCCGTGGGGACGATAAGCCTCGGAAGCCCCTCTCTTGAGGTTATCTTGAGATGATTTCGGGGCTTTTTAGTGTCCCCGCGGCCCGGTCCTCGACCAGGCCTCCACCCCCAGGAAGCAGCCCGTGACAGCTGACTAACACCCAGGTACCTATTTTACTGCTAGGTAACAGGGGCATAGGGTGAAAGAAACTCTGCCCATTGTTTCTCACCGGCGCCTGGGATCGAACCCAGGACCACAGGATCACAAGTCCCGCGTGCTGTCCGCTCGGCCGACCGAGCCCTCAAGGTAAGTTAATGTTTTGACGTACGGAATTTCCCCAATTTTAAAATACACGTTTGTTAAATCCTTCAAACTTGGCTTTGATTTGTTTTGGGGGGCGATGGTGGTTGTTACGGGGGTGGCAACAATCTACAATTCGGGGGGTAAGGGTGGTATATAATTATATTTTTTTAAAGGGGAGTCGCCGACGGCCGCAGCCGCCATCGCCCCGCCCATAAGCCACCGCCGCCGCCACCGCAACCCCCACGACCCGGTGGGGATCACCCCCCAACTCCCACCACTACCTCTACTGTGGGGAAATCTGGCTCTAGTTTAACCCTTAACATGCTCGGGGTCTAATATCCTGCTATCCGCACAGGCGCATGTCATTTTGAAAAAAAAAATATTTTTTCTTCCTAACCTGTTAATTTGTGTTCACTGATCACGGGAAAAATAATAAAAAATCGTAAGTGCCATATATTGCCCGCTATAGGGCGGGGAAGTCTGGCAAATTATAGGCGCTGACTCAGCATGCGTCCCAGGCGGTCTGTTGCTCGCCAGCTGTCAGGCCAGAGTTGCCACAAAGAGATAATTACCTAATTATTTCAATGTCTCTGATTGATGTTTCATAGTTTTTTTGCTGTAATATTATTCAATAGTGTGTAGTTTGATATATTTATATAATAAAATGAGTGAATAATTGCTGTACTCAAAAATATGGTGTGCATATTGTTGATTCAGTTATGTTCATCAATCAGTGAACAAATACTTTGTCGGTTATTACACTATAATCACAGGTTATATATAAGTATCTGCATGTTTTGTTCACTATAACGAACCACTAAGTAGCTATTATGAGTCAAAAAGTAACGAGGAGTGACCGCCGTGTACCAGCCAGCCACTCCCGCCCTCCCTCCAGTCATCTGACTCTCCAGTCATCTCCCTCCAGACATATATCTGATGGATATAAATTCACTTGAACGTGTCCAGCATAGGGATGACTAAGTTAATTCCCCAAATTAGAAATCTTTCATATGAAGAAAGATTAACAAAGCTTAAATTGCTTTCACTGGAAAGGCGAAGAGTTTGGGGTGACATGATAGAGGTTTACAAGTGGATGAATGGACGTAACAAAGGAGATATTAATAGGGTATTAAAAGTATCAACACAATACAGAACACGAAACAATGGGTATAAATTGGATAAGTTTAGATTTAGGAAAGACTTGGGTAAATACTGGTTCAGTAACAGGGTTGTTGATTTGTGGAACCAATTGCCGCGTAACATTGTGGAGGTGGGGTCCCTCGATTGTTTCAAGCACGGGTTGGACATGTATATGAGTGGGATTGGGTGGTTATAAATAGGAGCTGCCTCGTATGGGCCAATAGGCCTTCTGCAGTTGCCTTTGTTCTTATGTTCTTATGTTATGTTCATTTATCAGCATTAAACTGCATCTCCCAATCCTTTGACCATTTCAAAACATTATTTAGATCAACTTGAAGAGATAGTGAGTCTTCTTCTCTATTAATTTACCTACCGATTTTTGTATCATCGGCAAATTTGCAAATGTTGCTCCTCAAACCTGAATCTAAATCATTTATATATATTATAAACAACAGAGGTCTCAGGACAGAGCCTTGAGGCACTCTTACAACATTTTCTCACTCTGACTTGACTTCATTTATACTAACTCTCTGTTTCCTTTGGTATAGCCATGCCCTAATCCAGCTTAATATAGCACCCCCAATACCATGAGCCTCTATCTGTTTAATCAGTCTTTCAAGTGGCACTGTATCAAAAGCTTTGCTAAAGACAAGGTACACAACATCACAATCCTTACCACTATCAACTGCCTCAACTATGCTAGAATATAAAGATAACAAATTTGTTAATCATGAACGGCTTACTCTATTGATTTATTAAATATGGTAGACAGTGGGTCGCAAAGCTCCTCTTTGCATTATTTAAGCACCCTGGCAAACACTTGATCCGGCCCTGTGGATTTGTTCGGTTTGAGTTTTACTATTTGTTTAAGAACATCCTCCCTGGTAACTGCTAAACTAGTCAACCTGTCCTCGTCCCCACCATCATAGACTTGTTCAGCTGAAGGCATATTGTTAAGTTGCTCTTTAGTAAATACTGATATAAAATATTTATTAAAAATACTACTCATCTCTTCATCACTATCTGTTACAGTTAGGCTAGAGTTATACACTACTAAGTACAATTCCAGTCTAAGAATTCTATTCTATATAAGAACATAAGAACAAAGGCAACTGCAGAAGGCCTATTGGCCCATACGAGACAGCGCTAATCTATAACCACCCAATCCCACTCGTATACATGTCCAACCCGCGCTTGAAACAATCGAGGGACCCCACCTCCACCACTTTACGCGGTAATTGGTTCCACAAATCAAAACCCCGGTTACCGAACCAGTATTTACCCAAGTCTTTCCTAAATCAAAATTTATCCAACTGTATATGGGTTGGTGTGACGGTAAAGTGTTGGAGTATGGTGTTCGGCAGTCCTCCAATGGCAGGTGTCAATGCCTGGTCACACAACAACAAAAAAAGAGACTGCTTGCCTGTTTGTCTGTGGTAAGGTAAGGGAAGACACGCAAAACACAAAGTAAAATTAATGAAACTTTAATTAATTTAGAAAAGCAAAATATGAATAAAGACAATCTCTTGGCTTAATTGAATTGAAAATAAGTTAACAAACACAAAATAACAAAAATAAGAATATAGATGAATTGCAATAATACAAGGTGCAAATAAAGTCAGGTGCTGAGAATACTGGCTATAGCTGCTACCTCCCTTTAGTAAACGTCAGCCAGAGCTTAATATACCAGAGAGAGATGTCAACTGTGAGAGCACAACGGATATTCTGAAAGGTCTGCTGGAGCGACCTAGACGTCCACTCTGCTAGATGGCGTGCGTGGTGCAGGGGCAGTAAGCTGACGGCGCATCAGCCAATGAAGACAGGCAGGTGGAGACTGGTTCTCGTTGAAGTGTCTCACTGAGTGACCGGGGGGGGGGGCTGAAGGTGGGTGTGGTGTCTGTGTATAGCTGAGATAGTCTTGGTAGTAAGGTTGATGTAAAGTCATTCCTGGTTACTGACTTTAATACTAATAAACGATTACATGATAGAGTAGCTCCCAAGCTTGGCAGGCGTCCTGTGCGCTGTTTACCTTCTCTAGTGGCGTCCAGCCGCCGCACATAGAAAACGGATGGTACCATTTTCTGTGAACATGACATCCCTCCTTTTCTTTAAAAAGAATGAATACAGGATGTCTACCATGCTTGTAGCACAAAGCAAAGTTATTGACACAAAGTAAGTTATTAACATATCAAGAGATATTGCATACATTTAACATTAATTAAACACACAAAGAATTTAAACAATCTTTACCACAAAGGATTTCAATGTTAAAAATACATATGCAATGTTAAACAAACATGAAAGAAACTGTAATACAAAGTTACAAAATATTGAATGAGAGATCTGCATTATTCAAACAATATTAAATTTAGTTCAGCATAACAAGTAAATACTTTGCATTACATAGGAACACAATTAATCATCATATCGTGTAGGGCGTTTAACATGACGTTTTGGACGAGAGTCCTTAAATACAAAAATATCCCTCGATGAATTGTTTATCGAGTTATAACTCATTTTTTCTTTTTCTTTTGCACGACTTTGCACTTCATCATTTTCTACACTAGTTGGAATCACTTTGAAATAAGCCATATTACGTGTTATACTATGATCTCTATTACTCGCTGTTACCATAGTTCCTTTTACACTAATCACTTTATATGGTTTTGTATCATACGGCATATCTAGCTTTCCCTCTTTTTTCTTTTTAACGAGAACAGTATCTCCAACCTTTATGAATTGTTCCTTTGCACGTTGATCATGAGCAATTTTCATTTTGCCCTTGGCTAGTGCATCCTTCTGAGCGAGACGTTTATCCGTTACCTTGGCTGGCATGACAGGTAGTGCGATTCTCATAGGACGTCCAAATAAAAGTTCGCCAGGCGACTTGCCCAGTGTTCCATGCGGTGTTGCACGGTAGTTCCTGAGAAAAGCATACATAGCTTGTTTCCAGGATCGTCCTTCGGCATGAGCACAGCGTACAGCTTTCATGAGAGGTTGCATGAATCTCTCGACTTCTCCATTTGCTTGAGGATGTAGTGGCATCACACGGCGGTGTTTGAATCCAATATGCTCAGCAAAGTTGACAAAGTCTTGTCCATTAAATGGCGGTCCATTGTCCGTCTTGACAACTTCAGGAATGCCAAAATTTGAAAAGATCTTGTCGAGTTTCGGGATGACAGCCTTTGCAGATGTGGAAGTGATGATTTCTACTTCTGGATAACGTGAGTGATCATCAATGACTACCATCAAGTACTCTCCAGTTGGTAGCGGTCCACAGAAGTCCATCGATACTTCCATCCATGGTGCAGCAGGTAGTGGTGAAGGTTGTAGAGGTGTTGGTCTTGAAGTATCCACTGCAGCTTGGCAAGGGACACAGGCATCATGCATGTCCTTAGCTTGACGATCAATGCCAGGAAACCACACCTTTTCTCGTAGCAGCTGTTTGGTCCTTACAAGACCTTGGTGTCCTTGATGTGCAAGCTTCAGAGCACGTTGCTGGAGAACAGCTGGAATGACGATACGAGTACCTCGCAGCACGGTGTCGCGTTGTTGCGTAACACTTAATTCTGTCTGGATGCGTTCAAGTGCTTTGAATGCATCTTGGTCAACTCCTGAGGGTGGGATGCGTGGAAACTTTTTCTTAGTCAATGCATCCACTGTTGCTTGCAGAGTTGGGTCCTCTAGGGTTGCAGTACGGATTTCATCAAGAGTGAGAGCCTTAGGGACTGCATCACAGGTTACAGAGTGTACATATTCCTCGGCAACTTGCTGATGCTTGGTGATGGTGAAACTGTTGGCAGGATGTCGACTGATGTAATCAGCGGGATTGCCTGCACCTGGCTTGTATTTCACCGTAAAGTTGTATGGTTGCAGACGAAGAGCCCATCTCTCAATGCGAGCTGGTGGTTTGGACTTTGGATTATTGAAGATGGTCTCCAACGGTTTGTGGTCAGTGACTATCGTGGTAAAGGGTGCACCAAGCAGATACACATTGAAGTGTTCACAGCCCCATACAAGAGCAAGAGCTTCCTTCTCTGTCTGACTGTATCGTTGCTCAACATCTGTGAGAGAACGGCTGGCGTAGGCAATTACTACTCTTGAATCTGGTTGACCAGGTTTGTGTTGGGCTAACACAGCACCTAAACCAACAGGACTAGCATCCACCGTTAACTCAGTGTCCATTGATGGATCAAAGTATGCAGCAGTCGCATTTTCTACTAGTGCATCTTTCACAGCATCAAATGCATTTTGCTCGACATCGCTCCAGTACCATGATGCATTTTTCTTCAGGAGCTCACGTAGAGGCTTCGTAATGGTAGCAAAATCTGGAATGAAGCGAGAACAGTAGTTTGCCATTCCCAGAAAACTATGTACTTCAGTGGATGTTGAAGGAGGTGCAGCATTCTTGATATCTGCAACTTTCTTAGGATCTGGAGACAGACCTTTGTCACTAAGTACATGTCCAAAGAATTCAATTTTATGTTGATTGAACTCACACTTTGCTCGGCTTAGCGTCAAATTCTTTTCTCGTAAGCGTTGCAATGTTGCACGAAGAGCTTTGTCGTGTTCAGCTTGGGTACGGCCATAAACAATGATGTCATCAGACATGTTGTCAGCATTAGGTATATCTTGCAATACCTGGCTGATGATGTGCTGGAATACTTCAGCAGCACTGTTAATACCAAAACTCAGGCGCTTGTACCTATACAGACCTCGATGTGTCGTAAACGTTGTGATGAATCGACTCTCATCATCAAGTTCAAGCTGATGATAGCCCTTGTTTAAATCTAACTTGCTGAATACAGTTGCACCATTCAAGCGGTAGATCATATCATCTACAGTGGGTGTAGGATGGCGTTCACGCATTATTGCCTTGTTGGGAACACGCATGTCTACACAAATGCGTATCTCATCTGGATTCTTCGGCTTTGGTGGAGTGACAATTGGGCTTACCCATGGTGTTGGGCCTGTTACCGGTTCAATGATATCTAGTTCTATCAGCCTATCCAGTTCGGCATCGACTTTCTTGCGAGTATGGAATGGTTGTCGGCGATGTGGTTGGGCAACTGGAATTACATCTGGGTTGATATGCAGATGTACCTTGCTATCAGTATAACAACCTATGGATTTAAACCGATCAGAAAATTCAGCAACAATAGCATCAACATTGTTTGCAGATTCCACTGCTACAGCATTAGAAAGCTGAAGTAGCCCCAATTTGGTTGAAGTCTTGTAACTGAGTAAAGACTCCTTTGCATTCCTAACAACATGGAATGTAGTAATGAGCATTGCATTCTTTGACTTAATCTCTGCAGTGAAAGTTCCAATCACTGGTAAGGCTACCTTTGAAGCATAGGCAGTGGCTTTGCCATTATAGTTTTCAAGCTTTGGGAATTGTTTTTTAAATTTTTCATAGTGGCACTCAGCAATGGTGTCAATGTTTGATCCAGTGTCAATGAGAATTTTGAGACAAATGCCAGCAATGTATACTATAGTCTCTGGGTTGTTTGGAAGATCATTCCATTTTGTGATTGATTGTACTCCATAAATATAATCACATTCACTGTCATCTGAGACTGGTTGTAATGAAATGTTGTCTTGTATATTATTAACATTCTTGATTTGAGGTGCAATATTGTGTTTGCCACCTCGACTCCTATGACTTGATCCTCGTACATTGCTTTTATTTATTGATTGTGGTTTCTTTAGTGCGGAACGACACATAGCACCAAAATGATTTAGTTTTCTACACTCATAGCACTTCTTACCTTGTGCAGGACAAACATTATCTTGGTGTGGGTAGTCTCCTCCACAATTGTAACATTTATTATTGACAACCTCTGATGTGAGTCGTTGTGACTGCTTGAGTCTTGTTCCATGACTCCAGTTGTGATGTGGTTCTCGGCTCAATTTAATGTTAGGTTTGGCATGATATCTTCTACGATCATGGTGTACTCCCTGAACCTTACATACTTCATGACTGTTAGTAACAGTGGCAGAACCGTTGTTGGCACTGCACTCCATGGCACGAGCATCACGTGCAGCATCTTCCATTCGACGAGCCATATCCAGTATCTTGTTAAGAGAACTTTCATCATCAACAAGTTCTAGAGCTCTTCGACGAAGACGTGTAGATGTGCATGTTTCAATTATTTGCTGTTTGATTTCTTTGTCAACATCAGCAAACTCACAATGGGTTGCTAAACCCTGCAGACGTGTATGGTATTGATCAACAGTTTCATTAGAGAGTTGTTTTGCTCTCCTGAAATGCATAATTTCCATAGCAGTATTTTGCCTTGGTTTGAAATGCTCAGTTAATTTGGCCTTGGCAGTGTCATAATCTTTAGCACCACCAGTATCTTTCAGTGTATCAAAGATATCACAAACTCTATCACCTGCATAATGAAGCAGAAAGGCACGCTTTCTTTCAGCACTTTTGATGTCAGAAACTATCAACAAATTTTCAAACCTTTTAAGCCATTTGACCCACCTCTGTGACAGGTTTGTCTGGTCACAGTCAGGATCAAATGCAGGAAACTGAGGTATATTTGCCATTTTTACTGAATAAATTTAAACTTATCACTTAAAATGTTCCTCAGAATATATAACACTTACTGCACTGTATATGTTATTTAAGAATTCACTGTAATTACTTTAATTTTGCAAAGCACACAAGCATTTTAATGCAAAAGTTCACAACAGTGCACAACACAGCAGCAACTGACTTCTTACCTAGCCCTTGTGTACATGTGTTGTTCCTACTCACAGCAACACAGCAGTTGTTAGCAGTTGGTACAGCAATTGGCAGCAGTTGGCAGCAGTTGGCAGCAGTTGGCAGCAGTAGGCAGCAGTTGGTTCACAGCGTGAAGAATTTTGTAGCACGAGCGTCGTTTCGTAACCAAAACATCGGGTTTTGTACACTGCATCAAAGCGTCGTTTCGTACACAGCGTCGGCAGATTCCTCTCTCACAGCAACACTCAGCACAGCTTGGGTAGCACACAGCATTGGCCAGCACACAGCAACGGCCAGCACACAGCAACGATCAGCACACAGCAACAGTCAGCACACAGCATGGGGTTGCATACAGCATCGGGTATGGTGCTCACAGACAGCTTCTCCTTCCTCCTCTGGGCGAAACAGCATGCTCCTTCCTTGTGTTTTGTTGAACCAAATACCTGCGTTCCCAGTTCATCCTCGTCGCCAGTGTGGTGTCTGTGTATAGCTGAGATAGTCTTGGTTGTAAGGTTGAAGTAAAGTCATTCCTGGTTACTGACTTTAATAATAATAAACGATTACATGATAGAGTAGCTCCCAAGCTTGGCAGGCGTCCTGTGCGCTGTTTACCTTCTCTAGTGGCGTCCCGCCGCCGCACATAGAAAACGGATGGTACCATTTTCTGTGAACATGACAGTGGGTATGCAGGGTACGTTTTGCTTCCTGGTCAAAACGTTTTGTGCTACTGCTGGACGTATCTTTAATGTAGAATCTTGTACTTGTAGTAGTTGATGTAACTTATTTAGGGAAGAGCAGGCTCAATCTTTCTTGAAAGAGATTATCGTCACAGTTGGTATATACTATTGTATATGGGTTTGGCATATACTATAATACTACTGATGTGCAAATTCATGATAGTGCTATGTTTTTGTATTTTTTGTATATTTTTTATATATAATGTATATACAAGTGATTATATATGTGACAAGAATCACACTATTTTAAATAATTATATATGTGGCAGATATTCTACTGCCGTAATTCTATGCGAGTGTCAGATATGCTGCCATTAATTCTATCCTAGCACCTGACAATATTCCCTAATTAACGAGTATAATGATATCAGGGATGATAAATGAATGAATTGTAGATAGCCTAACGTCTGGCTATATTCTACTAATTCTACTGAATATACTAATTATGAAATATAATGTGAATTTACGCTAGTTCCTTGATAATAGTCTAGCTCTCTAGACTATCTCGGTTCGATTGACCATAAAATATGTGGGGAAATCTGTCTCAAGTTAAATACTAATAAAATGTATAATTCTATAAATGCAAAATAAAGATTAAATCTAAGATAGCTCAAAGGACCAGAATGCATTATTAAAAGAGAGAACCAGTGACTTATGGATCTCTATAATTATATGTAATTCTGTTCTATTAAGCAATGACTGTAAATTCTATGCACGCTAGAACCCGCTTCCCATGACACATTTTGGGGGTCTTCTATGAGGTTAGTCTATGTGTAACATATATTATGTAATAATAATAATGATAATATGCACACAAATAGATAATGATAAATAAAATGTTATGCAAAAATACTACTGCATATTAAAATTCAAATCATGCATATGATTAATATGCAATGATTAGAAATGCTTGGCTCTCAATAATTAAATTCTATCTACAATGAAAACTGATTAAATCTCAGCTTTGACAGAGGGACGTAGGTGTAGTCCAATCTTTACAACAGTCTGGAAACAGCTTGAGATAGTGATACTTGGAACACGTGAGTATGTGGCGGTCACACGCTTCCTCTGTGATGTTGCACCATGCTGCAATAATTAAATTCCATAAATTCCACTCCAAACTAGTATTCACACACATAATTGTAATATCTAAATATTGGGAGGGGAAGAAACTGCACTTACATTGGGTTTATTTTATCGCCTGCAGCGTTACGACATGGCACCTACATGAACATATTTAAGAGCTCATTAAATAGAACAAATGAGGTAAAAATGCCTGCCGAACTGGTGTCCGTGATTCTGGTAAGCTGCATCCTCAATCTGACGTCCGAGGACGTACGGATGCCTTCTACATTGCAAGATTTGTAGGGACCGCTTCGGAACACCGTACTGCTAGTTGATTGAAAGTGGCGAGTCTCCTTCCTTCCCGAAAGTAGCGCATGCGCAAAGCTCCCAGTAGGAGGCCCGAGCAAAAATTATATTTATTTATTAAAGCTAAATAGGAAAGGAAGTGTTTAGGGAAGGAACTTTTTATATTTTGATTAAATACTTTATGTGGTGATGTTTAATTCTCACAGTGCAGGTCAGTTAATGTTGACTGCACAAATAAAATGAGAATCCTTTGGAGGTGGAAATGATTTTAGATTATGATATTATTTACTGGAACAGCGATCAAGCTGGGTAAAGGAATTCCAGTAAACTGTTGTATACTAAAAGTAAACCTATTGCTAAATAATTAGCCATAATAAAGGAAAGTAAATGGTTGGACTTCTATTAGATCTACTGATATGTGGAAACTTACTCTCCGTGAGTGGCTGACGCAACACTGCACAATTCCAGGAGAAATTACATGATGTTCCACATCATAATGCAATGAATTCTATTATACTAAACTTCAAATTAGTAGTGTTAGTTAATTATGACACTTAGTACAGGAAATACATTCCATTGTGCTAAGGATTAGTAAATGAGTATGAAGCCTAATACAGGAAATACACCCTATTATATTAGGGATGAGAATAACTGTTGGAAATTTCCAACACCCACTACTACCACAGGTGACATGGCTATGATCATCGTTACTCTCATTACTGTCATTATTAAGTGGGCGGCTATGTTTCTGTGAGGAATCGCTCCATTTTTTCTTTGTTTTATTTCCTTTTAAAGTGAAAGGAGTACTTAAACCATTGTCGGCGGATGAGGTGGGGTCACTGCTTCATGTGGCGACATAGAAGGTTTGTTTTTATTAAACAAATAATTTTCAGCTACGATCCTTGGAATCAGACAAAATTCTCTCACCATTTTTTGTTATTCTCTTGTTACATCATTAGGGAGGTAATTAACGATACAGCCAAAAGTAGGAGAGTGGCTAATATAGCTCCACCACTTCTGGAGGTGAGGATAATTTATTTTAAACAGTGGTGTCTTTTTGCTTACTACAGAACGAATGTCATTCTGCTATTTCTGTAGTCAATTATTTATCTGCGATTGAACTGGGATATTCCTCTTAAGAAATTTAGCAAAATTTTCACTAATTGATTCAATTTCCTGACGTTTTAAAGCTTTGATAAGTTTATTCCGCTTTTTGAGTGATAAATTATTTAGTAAAAATAAGAGCTGATGATGTTTTTTGACGAGAGAATCCTGATGAACTGTCATTATTAAAATTTAAAGATGCCTTGATCCAGTAATTGGACGAACTGGGGTATCCTCTCCACTTCACGTAATATTCTCGCTGCCCCCCCCCCCCCAGAACGCTGTCTTTCTAGATAGCAAAATCGATACTGAGAAATTTTCTGGTAAGGAGGTTGATATTAACTCTTGCTCATAAAACACACCACTAATGGTCTCGTTGTTCAAATCCTTGATTTTATGTAAGACACCTGGTGTGGTTCTTCAGCTATATCTTGCTCTGGTTAGGCCCTATTTAGATTATGCAGTTCAGTTTTGGTCGCCGTACTATAGAATGGATATAAATATACTTGAACGTGTCCAGTGTAGGATGACTAAGTTAATTCCCCAAATTTGAAATCTTTCATATGAAGAAAGATTAACAAAGCTTAAATTGCATTCACTGGAATGAATCTAGTTGGAACTCTGAGAGCAGGGATGGATTCCCTACAAGAGGAGGTACGACATCTGAAACATCGGGAAGAAACGAAGGAGGAGACCAATATTAACAAGACCTCGTCGTGGAAAGTCGTTAAGGATAGGGGCCTTAGGAAGACATTGACAAGGCTGCCTGATGACGCCCTAAAGCAGCAAATTCATTTGCTGTGTTGTGTTGGAGTGCTGTGGTGAGCCTGCATTTCTTTCGGAACGGAAATCAGCGAGGCCCCTCAGGGTGCTCAGAAAGTTAAGGAGGTACCTAAGCGAATTTTGGTTGTGGGTGATTCCCAGGTGAGGAATTTAGACAGAACGTTTTGTGCCAGAGATAGGGGGAAGAGATAAAGGGTTTGCTATCCAGGAGCTGGATAAAGAGAATAAACAGCATGGATGAAACATTGCAGCCGCAGCTACAGGATCTCTGAGAGAAGTTCAGAGGTTATCCAGATACACGGAAAGCCCAGACTAATCTGACAACACAAACCCGAGCTCAACTCCCCAAACCTCCGACTCAAAAACAAGAGATGGATCCCATCGATTTTTTCCCCAGACTTAGCAATGCATCTGAAGCAGAAAATTACCTGAGTATGGTTCTGGATGAAGGAGACATACGAGGAACATCCATCAAGGCAGAACTTTCCTAGAGATCCTCTTATGATAGCCTGGAATATATATCTCAGAGACCTCCAGGTCTGAGCAGATCTAAGACAGGAGACCCAGCCTTCAAAGGGGAAGGAACTAGGTATTGTTACGGTGCCCTCTCCAATCTCTTTCGTTTGCCTGCTTTAAGAGTCATATCAACTCTCCCTACGGGGAGAAAGTTACAGCGCCCATTGGTGAACCAGGATTGGGATAGCTGAATCTCAGGGATTGGAACGGCGACGACGCGAAGGCTTCACGACACCTGAAGACCTGTGGGAACCTTCCTGGATCGCCAAGGATCGACTCAGGATGCGTGGGAACCTCACACCATCGAGGTACAGGCGACGTGAGCCAGGAATGTAAAGGTAGATCATTTTCCCTCCCATTACACCTTTGTGTGAGTAGGCTAGATAGGCCATAATATTCACTTATGTATGTGGAAATAGGACATTAATACTTTAGTAGTAGAATAGGCTGCAGGGCAGCTTATGTCCAGGACTGTCAGAGAGGACAGTGTGTGTGGACGGCAGGACAGTGAAGAAGAGGTGCCGACGTGGTGAAGAGGCCCTTCTGTCAGAGTGTGTGACTCCTGTCTTTCTGCCCAGTTGAAGGAGTGTTGGAGGTCGTGGAAGAAGAGTTGCTGACGGTCTCCAGATTTATTATCCTTAGTTTAATATTTATGTATTGCTTGTGATTGTGTGTGTGATCATGTAATTCGTGTCAGTAAATTCACACATTTTATTATTGTGTTTAAGTGTGCCTCCATTATAATATTTCTATATGAGCATACGAAGGTTATCGTAGTACCACCTAGGGAACACCACGTTCTCTATGGAAGTTCTTATTGCCTGGAGAGTGGTAAAACAGCACAGACTTATATAAAAGTGTACCCTTAGCCATCCGATCAGTACTAGTGCCTGAATGGTGGCAACTGGTAACGTGGTGGCTAGAGAGAGGTAAAGCTACACGGACCTTCAGGGGAGAGTACCCTGGGCCGACAGTACAATAGTAGATCTTGGGAGTAGCAACACTCTGGCAACAAACAATATATAATACACCCACTGAACTGCATTGCTGGGGTGCAGATATAATAACCCAGCTGTTAAGAAGAGGATATAGAAGACAGGCGGGAAAGGAGTTCCTGCAACCTTTTTGTCTGGCAGGCAAGACTCAGGGACGTTATTGTTATAAGGTAAGCCCGAGTCTTCCTTCACTCCTCCACGGGTCTAGGCCGGAATTGCTGATAGCATTTTCCCCGTGGTTGACTGAAGGGCTTCCAGGGTGAGTCAGTGGTGGAAGCAAAGACCTGCGGAGGTGGGCATTGCTGGTGCTCTCCTGTGGCAGGCGTCCAACCAAGGAGACTTGGTCCCCTTCGTTGGACTTGATCCCGGGAGTCGGAGGGTCGGCTGAGTATTCAGCCTATTGAGCCCCTAGCAGCCGAGTGCTAGCAGAGCCCCGGCCCACCCCCCGTGACAGTATGCAGTAGAACTAGCCTTCCTACCCTTACCTGCCAGTGGAACAAATTTTTGGTTTTGAGGAGCGGTTAGAAGGGGCCCTTGATGCCAAAGACGACCAAAACGTCGTCGTCTCTTCAATTTCTCGTGTGTGGTGTGGTCAGCATCAATACTTTCTACAGTCAACAGTACCAAATTCTACTATATAATAGTACATAACGTCTATATATGTTCGATGGTCCACCTAATTACAAAAAGTAATATCTAAACAGAGGATGGGTTGTAAATACACTCTCCTGCCAAGGTTCATAGGAAATAATTACGGACCAAAAAAATTTAATAGTAAAATGGTGAGAATTTGAGGCAAGTCATCATATACTACTGTTAATCCTATGCCATATATCACACTGATGTTATGAAAAAGGCATAAGGGTGTTTATAATTCATAAAGATATCATCTCGTACTACAGACGAGATGGGTTCCATGAATATTTGTATGCGGCTAGCCCCTAACTTTGGATGGACAAATAAATAGTCACAACTATTCTCTCAATTGTGTAGATAAAATCACATATTTCCCTTCATTGTTCTCATCTACACAACAATTCTCTCAATTGTTTAGATAAAAACATATTTACCTTTATTGTTCTCATATAAGAGCTCTTCAATAAACCAAATTATTAACTTTTCTAGCATATTCTTTTTTTTTGTTGTTGTTGTTGGTGGCAATGTAACTTTAACTCCAAGTAATTCTCTATGAGATAAACAAATCTTATTTTGTAATTTTATTAATTAAAAAACTTCCACATAATACAATCAATAACATCGCGATTAACAATTCATATACATTCATATACAAGTGCGTCAATTATTAGACACTAATAATCATAAGTTATCAATCATAAATCAAAGTGCAAAAGCAATTTCTGCAGTTCACAGTCGCAACTTTTTACATCAATGCTGTTCATGTAGTCTGTACTACTATCAGCGTTACCAGCGCTTCTGCTATCGATCTCTATATTATTCTCATCGCTGTTTACGTCACTATAGATAACGATATTTTCGAGTGAAGAGTTTCTCCATGTAAAAATTTCAGCCTGTAACTCGGGCAGGCGACTGTATGAGCCGTTGTCCAGAGGGCACCGCGTGAATGGGTCGGTGGGGGACACCAGCAGCAGGTGGATCAGCGTTGATTCGTCCACCACCATCTTGGACGAATGCAACAACACCGGCGCCTTCATCACTGCCTGTGTCAAGCTGTCGATGAACTTCTCCGGGCAGTCCTCGCTTGACTCCTCATTAGGTTCTGGAAAGTAGTCGAAGCAGAATCCCCACTTTGCTACCTGCTTGTTAAGGGAAGACAGGAGCTGAGCGTGGTTAAGACACAAAACTTGAAAAATAGACGAGTTGTCTGTAATTGATAACAGTTCGTAAACGTCATCCAACTGAGTGAAGAGCGAAAGGAGGCTCTTCTTCTTACGACCAGCTTCATGTCGTAACGTCTGTGTCGTTGCAACTAAAGAAGATGTAATAGCAACAAGGGAAGCTGCAGCGGCCTCAGCCAAGCCGGGAACTTCATAAGCAGTCATTGTGTATTGTGTAACCACCAGCTGCTCAAATAAGGAAATAATGTCCGAGAACGACGAAATAGTTTCAACAACATCTAAATTGCTGAGGTAATTCACTCGCGATGCTTCTGCGTGTTGCCCCAACAGCTGCACAATGTGGTTGAAAAATGATGCTTCTGGTCCAATCTTCAGACAGGTCACCTGTTGTACGGCTGCAGCTGCAAGTGCACGTGTATGACCATATTCATTAAGTTTCTCCAAAACCTTGATGAGAGGATAAGCAAGGTTCATCTGTAAGTCATCTTGCTCCAGGTGTTGCAGCTCCATGTACAGGATATTGACGATCAATCCCTCAACAACTTGCATTCCGGAATAGGCGTCCAGCAGGAACGTATCTGGATACATGCAAATGAATCGAAGCATTTCCAGACGCAGGTATGGGTTGGGACACAATTTTTGATCAGTGAACATTTTGAGAACCCATGGTTTCAATAAATCATTAACTAAATATCCTAAATCCTGGTTGTTTTCAGGCCGCCAGTGAGATACAAGCTCGATGATTGTCCACAGGACGTTTTCCCAACGATCCGTCATCTTAACTGACTTCGATCCCATGCATGAGGACAATGTTAGTGCCCAAAATATTCCAAGATCTGCTTTGTTGGTGGAAGTATCTGTTTCCTCTTCATTAATATGAAGGCCGTGCACGTCTTTCTCTATAGTTTCCAAAAGATGAACTACAGAGATTTTAATGGGGTCGATCTTCGACACAGCTGCAAGGAATGGCAGGAGATTAGAGGTGGTATTTTCGTTGGCCGTCATTTTTAAACGAAGATAAATACTCTTCCGAAAATTATGTCTGAGCTACTAGATTCCCTATGACTGGGATTGCCTGAAAAAGACAGTTAATCTAAGTCGAGGCTATATAACCCTGGGAGGAGAAAGTGAGGTGAGATTAGCTTAGTGAGGGTGAGGAGAACATAAGAATTAAGGTAACTGCAGAACACCTATGGGCAGTTCCTATTTACAACCACCCAATCTTATTCATATATCTGTCTAACCTACGCTCTAAACAATCAAGGAATCCTACTTCCATTACGTTGCACAGTAATTGGTTCCACATATCAACAACCCTGTTACCGATCCAGTATTTACTCTGATCTTTCCTAAATCTAAACTTATTTAATTTATACCCATTGTTTATTGTTATGTGTTGTGTTGATACTTTTAATACTATATTAATATCCCCTTTGTTATGCACATTTATCCACTTATACACCTCTGTCATATCACCCCTAATTCTTCGCCTTTCTAGAATATGTAATTTAAGAACATAAGAATAAAAGTAACTGCAGGAGGCCTATTGGCCCATACGAGGAAGCACCTTTTTTAACGAACCAATGCTACTCATTTACATGTCCAAACCCACATTTTAAACAATCAAGGAACCCCACCACCACAACACCTAACACTGTAATAGGAGCCACAAATCAACAACCCTGTTACCGAACCAGTATTTATCCAGGTCATTCATGAATCTAAACTTATGTAAATTATACCCATTGTTTCGTGTTATGTTTCGTTAATATCCCTTTGTTATGCCCATCCATCCACTTGTACACCTCTGTCATGTCACCCTTAATTCTTCGTCTTTCTAGAGAATGTATTTTAAGATTTGTCAATCTTTCTTTACGTGACAGGTTTCTAATTGAGGGATTAATTTTTTCATCCTACGCTGGACACGTTCTTATGAATTTATATGGGAATTGATGTGGCACTGTATCAAAAATTGTTTGGGGATTTGTTTGTTCATTTTTAACAAATTTTCTATCTTTTTATTCCAGTATAGTTGAGGCAGTTGATAGTGGTAAGGAATGTGATGTTGTGTACCTTAATTTTAGCAAAGCTTTTGATAAAGTGCCACATGAAAGACTGATAAAAAAATAGAAGCTCATGGTACAACCCTTAAAACAAAATGATCAATGCCTGAATGTTCGTAATAAGGCAAATAGGACACTGGGATTTATTAATCGAAACGTTAGTAACAAGACACCTGGTGTGGTTATTCAGCTATATCTTGCTCTGGTTAGGCCCCATTTAGATTATGCAGTTCAGTTTTAGTCGCCGTACTATAGAATGGATATAAATTCACTTGAACGTGTCCAGCGCAGGATGATTAAGTTAATTCCTCAAATTAGAAATCTTTCATATGAAGAAATATTAACAAACCTTAAATTGCATTCACTGGAAAGGCGAAGAGTTAGGGGTGACATGATAGTGGTTTACAAGTGGATGAATGGACAGAGCAAAGGGGATAATAATAGGGTATTAAAAGTATCAACACAAGACAGAACACGAAACAATGGGTGTAAATTAGATAAGTTTAGATTTAGGAAAGACTTGGGTAAATACTGGTTCGGTAACAGGGTTGTTGATTTGTGGAACCAATTACCGCGTTACATGGTGGAGGTGGGGTCCCTCGATTGTATCAAGCGTGGGTTGGACACGTATATGAGTGGGATTGGGTGGTTATAAATAGGAGGAGCTGCCTCGTATGGGCCTGTGGGCCTTCTGCAGTTACCTTTGTTCTTATGTTCTTATGAAAGAATTGGATTTTTAACCGAGAAGTAAGTCTTAAAATCCCCTTTAAAACTAAGCTTCATATCGTTTATGAAGCAAACACAAAATTTGTAATTTGTTGTTAGCTGTAATTTGTTGTCAGTTGCAATTTGACGACTAAGTTCAGAAGTCATATATTTGATGTTTCGTGATAAGATGTTGGTTTTTGGTAAAAATGTATATATTAAATGTATTTAATATATACATTCTTAATATATAAATATATATATTAAATGTATATATTAAATGTATTTAATATATACATTCAGTACGTTGAGGCTCTCAGTACGACCCTCATGTTTAAAAGTACATAGAAGTCAATATCAGACCCTTCATCATCTTTGATTAAACCGTTAATTCGTTTAGGGAAGAGTATATTTATTAAAGCCATCTCATGTTTAATGGATGGGTTTATATGTAATAGAGAAATGTTGTTTGTAAATGTCTAAGCGTTGTTGTTGTAAATATCTCCTTGTTCGAGACTAGTGAGATGAATGTAATGTTCATCCTTTATTGTACCGTCTTGTACTGAAAAATAAATATTTAAGCATGCGTTAATATCGTCGATGTTGACTTACTTCTCACCCACTGCTGTCGGATAGAGAGGACACTCTACCGGCTGCTGTTGAAGCACGATTGTTTCGTTTTTTTTTTAATTAAAATATTTTTTTTATTTATTTATTGAGGAAGCAAATTTTATATTGACATTAATTTTTGCGGGACTTCTTGGGTAATGAGGTCACAAATATAACTTCTTGGGACTCAGCATCGAGGATAGTGTCAAGTCTTTGCTTGACACTGGCTGTGTGTGGTGGTGATGTTGATATTGATGTAGAAGGCTCTACGACGACTCCATTCTCCAAATCATCATCATCAAGAAGGATTATTTTACTGTCAGAACCATCTCTGGGGTCATCAATGGGGAGGGGGACATTCGTTGGACTGTTCCCCAAGATGCGTCGTAAAATGACGACTTCCTAGCCATGTTTCATCAGCCTAAGGAGTCGGTCGGCCGAGCGGACAGCATGCTGGACTTGTGATCCTGTGGTCCTGGGTTCGATCCCAGGCGCCGGCGAGAAACATTGTGCAGAGTTTCTTTCACCCTATGCCCCTGTTACCTAGCAGTAAAATAGGTACCTGGGTGTTAGTCAGCTGTCATGGGCTACTTCCTGGGGGTGGAGGCCTGGAATAACCAAACTCAATTACGGGCTCCCCGCGGCCTGGTCGAGAACCGGGCCGCGGGGACACTAAAAAGCCCCGAAATTATCTCCAGATAACCTCAAGATATCCCTGAGGGACATGATGAGGGGTGCGTCATCAGCGTACCACCTGCCCATGGTGTCTGGGGTGGCACCGATACCGAATGGCAACACCAGTCGGCAAACCGACGGTATCTTAAGGATCATTTTCCCCAGACTGATGAGTGATTTTTTCAACCAATATAACCTATTTGGGGCGGTATTCAGGGTGATGTTTGAAACGTAGTGCGAATCCGCGCTGGTTTGGACCTGCTGCTGGGCGATGACGTTAGTTTCAGTGGGACCCCCGGCCCTAAATGAATTATGAAGGCAGTCATGGTCAGTTGAAAGAAGAGGCTGGGGTTTGACATGAGGTCGTTGTCAGGCTCTGGGGCAATCTTCATCTCCACATCTCTGGGGGTGGCACGGTCACGTATGATTGCTCTGTTGGTATAGGAGAGACCCTTCCTCTCAACACGAGCATAAGTGTAGGTCTTCCACACTACGGACGCCAGTTCGTAGGGTCTCACAACAGTAGCGGGCAATTTGTATGCGATTACGTCTCCAATACCAAACGAGTCTCGGTCCATACTATCGGAGGCGATGAATGCCAAGATATGGTTGGTAAAGGCGGTGGTTTAGGGTGTTTGGTGGCAGGTGAGCAGAGAGACCTAGCAACCTTCAGAGAGACCTAGCAACTGTACCAAGTACGGTTGTTGTTGTTTTAGATTTAGCTACTCAGAACGAAATGACCATGTCACATGGGCTATGGTGAGCCCGCAATTGAGTTTGGTTATTCGCGATAATCTTGTTACTGTAATATTTGGGTCAAAGTTTAAAATGGAGGTGGGGATTCCTCCGTTTTCCCGGTTTATTTTTCGCTTCTGTTAAGTGCACTGGTTTTAGTCTTGTTTTAATAACCTTATCTTGGTGGCGGAAGTAGATGCAGAATGCTCACTAGTGAGTCCCATTCCTCAACAGCTTTTCTAATCATTGTAGTCGCGTGAAATGTGCATATAATGCAGCTGCTGTCATTGGAATAATGTTGAGTTTGATGCACAGGGCTTCAGTAGCTTCATATTCCAGTAAGCAGTGCAATAGTGACGCCTCTGCTTCTGTGCCACAGATATGACACTCTATAAATTAGGTTCATTACCTCCCAGCAGCACTTGTAACCAAGTCTGAGTATGTTTAAGGATACTGCAATGTCTCTGGATATCTTTTTGCCAGGCTTGAAAGAGGAGTACCCAGTGGCTTATTCGTACCATATCGCAGTGGATCTTCCTTCCGCTACTTTGGCTCTGTGGTGACTTTTGATAGTTAAGAGTATTTTCTTCTTGATTTGCTCCTTAATCTGTGAAAAACTTGGAGGTATTTGAACCTGTACAATAGGTAGAGCAGTGGCAGTTTTTGCTATTGAGTGTGCCTTTTCATTACCATCTCTGTCAATGTGACTTGGTATCCAATTTAGGGTGATTGACAGCCCTAGATTATGGGCATCTTTCCTATATGTTGGATTTCTGTGAGGAGTTGTATATTATCTCTGGAGCG